>JASVER010000090.1:3742114-3787393 GCA_030449065.1 Oceanodroma leucorhoa | reverse complement strand
C
This sequence comes from Oceanodroma leucorhoa, assembly GCA_030449065.1. Classification (NCBI taxonomy): domain Eukaryota; kingdom Metazoa; phylum Chordata; class Aves; order Procellariiformes; genus Oceanodroma; species Oceanodroma leucorhoa. The sequence continues at coordinate 3,787,392 of JASVER010000090.1, read as the reverse complement.
GGCGCCGCTGGTGCTGCTCTACTACGGCTTCTCCATCGGCATCACCTTCTACAACAAGTGGCTCATGAAGGTGCGGGGCGGCGGGGCGGCGCGGGGCGGCGGCGGGCGGGCGGCGGCAGTGACGGCGGCTGTCGGTCCCGCAGAGCTTCCCCTTCCCGCTGCTCGTGACCCTGCTGCACCTGCTCCTCATCTTCGGCCTCTCGGCGCTCGCCCGCTCCCTGGCGCGCTGCCGCTCCGGGCGGCCGCGGGCGGCGCTCTCCTGGGCCGACTGCCTCCGCCGGGCGGCTCCCGCAGGTACGGCCGGCGCGGAGGGCGGGGCGGCGGCCCTGCCTGCCGCGGGGGAGGAGGGGGCCGGGCCGGGCGCGGCGGTGGGGTGCGCTGGCGGGCCAGAGGAGCGAGGGCGGGCGCTGAGGGGGGCTTCGAGGCTGCCCACGCCGCTTGGGCCACGCTCTTGGGCCTCTTCCGGGGCCGCGTTTGGGGGCGGCTGGGGCCGGGGCCCTGGGGTGCTCTGAGGGCCCGGCGTGCCGCAGCGCCCGGAGCAAGCGGGACGTCTGCCGCCTCCCCCGGGGTGGGCGTGACGCGGGGCAGCGGCAGGCGTGGCCCCCGCGGGTGCGCAGCGCTGCGGGCGTCCCCTGTGTTTCCTTACCGGGTGCAGGGAAGGTGTCGGTGTCACTTAAAGCTTTAGCTTTAGGCGTGCTGTCTTTATTGCTCATAACGAAAACTAGTTAGAATATGGAGAGCACACACTAAACGTATTTTTCTGAAGGAGCCACTGGCACATGAGAACATACAGTGAGAATCTTGTACAGTACCTCCATAAGTTGTCTCTGCAAGTTATTTTTTCTCTTTAACGTTGGTATCAAGCCCCATGCGTTTATGTTATTTCAGGAGCTTTCTCTGATTGGAACTTGGTCTTTTATGATGCAGAAGTTCATCATACATGACACAAAACTGCTGTAGCTGAGACCAAGGAGTGAAGCTCCTACTCAGAGCACAGAACTCTAGCTACTTCAGGCTGTATATTATGTTGGTTCAGTTGTTGTCATACTGTCTCCCACAGAACGGCATCTGGACTAAGTTCTCCGGTGAGGTTTGCAATACCTTACATAACATGCCCCATGGTTTCTTGAAAAATGCTTTCTCCGCATCTGTAGCAATACGACTTTCCAGCATAGCATGCCACTGGGTCAGTAAAACTCTTTCCTGTGGTAGGAAGCTTATATACAAGGGAGAATAGACTGTAACAAGAGCTGCAGCATGATTAAGGGGGTGTACTGAGGATTGTTGCTAGACTTGCTTCTTCAGGCTTTTTGCAGTGGCCCTCATACTTACCAGTTATCGTGCTCTGATACATTCAAAAAAGACTTTGTGCAAATCTGTGATGGCTTTCAGTCACAGGGAGGGCAAGGGTTATTTCTGCACTTTTGCATAGTGTATGTTCAGTGAGTGCGTTGCTCAGCCCAACKTAAATCACAGAGAATGGGACACAAACGTAAAGAGCTGAGGATATCTGAGCTATGTTGGTACTGAAGAGTTAACCTGAGGGAAATGTTTGTTTGTTTTTTTTCTGGGACTGCTCTGCTCTCTATGTTCCTGGTCAAGTAGCAGTGTTGTTTTTTTCTTTTTTAATGTAGTGGAAGACAGTTAACTTTAGGATTTTTTTCTTTGATTCTTTAGCTCTGTCAACTTCCTTGGATATTGGGCTGAGTAACTGGAGCTTCCTATACGTCACTGTCTCCCTGTGAGTACAACCACCATCTTCCCTGGGAGCCCTCTGGTGGGGTTTAGAAAGTGCTTTGTCAGGGTCAGTTTCTTGAATGGGTGTATGTCTTGGTGGGGCTGGCATGCAGGGTCTATGATAGCTTGCTGGTAGCAATGTAGAAGTGGGTGATCTGGTTCCTAATAGTACTTTGCTGGGAAGGACTACATTGGAGGAGACTGACGGTATATTTTGGTCCTTACAGCTACACGATGACCAAATCCTCTGCCATTCTCTTCATCCTGCTTTTTTCACTGCTGTTCAAGCTGGAGGAAGTGGTAAGGGTCCCACACAATGCTTTAGGGAGGGAGAAGGTCAGGCCCAGGGAAATAAGCAGTATGTGTACAAGAAACATATAAGTAGAGGAAGAATGCAATTATGTGGCTGAATCTGAAAGAGAGGAGGTGTCTGTCTCTGTTCAGCTCCAGGAGTCTGTAGTGATTCTGTGTTTGCTCTCATTCAGAGGGTGGCATTGCTGCTGGTGGTTCTGCTCATCGCTGGGGGGCTCTTCATGTTCACCTACAAGTCCACACAGTTCAACACACAGGGGTTCGTGCTGGTGCTGTGTGCCTCTTTCCTTGGGGGTATTCGCTGGACTCTCACGCAGATACTTATGCAGAAGGCTGAACTGGGTATGTAGGGTGTTAGGAAGTGGGTGGTGGTGCTGGTAATGGGGAGGGGAATAAGGAGCTGGTAGTCCTTGCTGCAGAAACAAAACATCTTGCATAAGGGACAGTGTTTGAAACCTGGGGCAGGGGTTATCTGTTGGTGTGTAACGAAGGTGGCTCAGCCTCTGCAGCAGCACAGGCGTGGGCATTACAAATAAGGAGTATGTGTAGGAATGGTACTAATAAAGGCTCTAGGAGCTGCGTTATTCCCTGGCTTGTTGCTACCTGGTCTGTTATTGATTCTCCTCTTTCAGGGCTCCAGAACCCCATTGATACCATGTTTCACCTGCAGCCGCTCATGTTCCTGGGGCTCTTCCCACTCTTTGCGGTGTTTGAGGGTGCGTGAGTTAATTAGAGAAAGCAGGGATAGCTTTATGGAGTGGTTGGGGAGATCGTTTAGCATTTTGTTGTTTGAGATGATTCGTTTAGATAAGTGAACAGCTATGAACTTTACAAAGTAATTAGAGACCTGGAATTATAAGGATCCAGATATACCTTATGCTGGCAGAACATTAAAGAGTGCATAGGAATAGTAGCCTGCCACACTTGTGGAATTAAGGGCTATGAAGAACTGGCTCCACATCCTCCTGATACTGGAGTGTGAGCAGCCCACCCCCAACTTGTTGTGAGGAGTTCTGGGAGTTGGGGAAGGTACTCTGCTACTCACTGTCTTGTTCCTAGGCCTGCCTTTGTCCATATCAGAGAAGCTCTTCCATTTCCATGAAGCAGGAATGCTGTTCTCTCTGGTAGGGAAGCTGTTCTTGGGTGGAATTCTTGCCTTTGGTCTAGGCTTTTCTGAGTTCCTCTTGGTTTCCAGAACATCTAGCCTCACCCTTTCCATTGCTGGCATTTTTAAGGTAAGGCATGGTTCCTGTGCTAATACTAGAAGGCAAGTACTGAGTCATCCCTAATGGGCCTCATGTGGTGGGAACTTCCTTAGAGCCTTAGAAATCATCTCCTGTTATTTTCGTTCTCTTTGTACAGGAGCTTGATGCTCCTGTGCAAAGTCTCTGCAGTGAAATCTCTTGATCCCTGACAGCAAGGGGCAGGGACTAGTGGCTGTTCTATAAAAAATAGCATTAAGGTCCAAGGTTTGGTGGGATCTGGGATGGACTAAAACATGTGGGCCTCATGAGCAATGGATGGTGCAGGAGGGAGGAGGGGTAAGAAGGGCATGCTCTTGCATCAGACCTGGATATGAACAAAACACTGTTTTGAGCTATCTCTTTAACCTAGTTTGGCACATTCTCCTCTCCTTTGAGGAATCCAGCACACATACTTATGAGCTGAATGGTGACATGTGAAATTTGACTGATCCAGAAGTCACAGGATTCCTATGTAGCCAAGCTATGCAGTCAGAGAACTTAAAATCCCACATCCCAGTTTAACAGGTCGTTCTGTTTCTAGAAACTGTTTTTAGAACTCTCTGCACATGGAAGAATGTGCTGATGGAAATTAGCAGCCTGGATCTAGGCTTGAGCTGTAAACGTCTCATGCATATCTCCTCAGGCCCTACCTTCCCACTTGTCCTGTTTTTTGTTTCCACAGGAAATCTGCATTTTATTCCTCGCCACACGTTTGCTGGGAGACCGCCTCAGTCTCTTGAACTGGCTGGGCTTTGCTGTCTGTCTGTCAGGAATCTTTCTTCATGTCATTCTCAAAGCCATGAATTCCAAAGGTGATGCTGTTTTAAATCCCTTTCTGTTTCTCTGTAGGCATTCTCGTAGCGTCACAAGGAGCTGTGTCTAGTTCCAGCTCCTTGCCAACGCCAGGTTTGATGGGTACTCTAGCGAGTTTGTCACTAAATGGGCTGTCTGCATGCAGGTGAAAAAGTACTGAAGCTACACAAAGAGGCCACCTCCGACCCTGATCTGGAGCTGCTGCTGCGCCACACTGAACACGAGGAGGAGGAGGAAGAGGATGTTGGAACCCCGCAACAATACTGACTGAACACGAAGCATAAAGACCCCTGCTCTGTTCTTACCAAACCTGCCTGACGGCTGTCTAGGAGGAAGGTCCAAGAGTCTCTGTCTGTGACCACCCGAAGGAGAGCCAGGGCCTGGTGAGAGAGTCCTGCTGTTCTACTACGGTGTGGATCTGTAGATGCTGCACAAGAAACAGGCAATATCCCTGTCACTGGGAGCGAACTTGGAAGATGAGCCCTGGTTCAGTGGAAGTAGAATGGTGTGGTGAGACTGGGAAATGCTATAGAAAGCTTGTTAGRGAATCCTGAAGGCTGTGTATTGAGAGTGTAGACCATGAGCTGTAGAACGAGTGTGGACATGTCTGGACTGCAAGCTGAGTGGTTCAGGGATGATTTTAGTGTTGTTTAGGCTTTGGCTTCAAAAGAGAAGGTAGATATACCTTCCCATACTTTCCTTATGGTTCTGCTAAGTAGGAACTCCCATCTTGGTGGGAGCAGATGACTATATATAAATCTATAGACTTGTCCCAGTGAGAAGGAGCCTTTGTGCCTGGTGACCTCCATGTTCTGTGTGCATAGTAAGGAGAGAATTAAATGCTGGTATTTGGGACCAATTGAACATAGCCAAATGATTGGTTGGAGGAAGGACAGGGATGCCTGAGTACTTCTGGCCCTGCAGGCCAAGGGGAGAGAGAGCAGTATCACAGGAGATCTAGCTTGAGCAATAAGCTCATCAGAAAGTATGTGGGTATTTGAAGGGGGGATTTTTTGTTTTTTTAAATAAACTGTTTTTCTGATTCCCTTTTGTCTGCACATTATGCACCTATGCTTCATCAAGCAGAGGTCACTTGTCTTCTGAACTCCTTTCCTTTTAGACCCATGCTGACCTTGCTATTGCATGACCAATTATTTTTGAGGCCTGGCACATAAAACACTTGCCAATGAACAGGATCCTTGGTCTCTAGGACTATGGGGATCTTCCTGCAACCTGTCATATTTGTGCCAGCCAAGAGAGCATACTGACTTGTCTGCCTTCGTACATGAACGAGACACTATATCCTAAGAAGACTTTTAATATTGTGGCTTTTTGTAGGAATCTTATCTCTTTGCCCCTTTGGATTGGATCAGTTAGTGCTGCAGCCTTATCCAGGAAAGGGGAATGGTGCAGGATTTAAGATGTGTCTTTTTCCTTTCTGCTAAGCCACAAGTGGTGTTGGGCAGGTGGCTGGTTTTTTGCATGGCAGAATTTTCGCCTCTTTGAAAGTTTTGTTCGATGCTAGCTTTTGGAGTGGAAATAACTTGAGAGAGCTTCCCAGAGGGATAATAGTGTGATCCTTCTCCTGAGAGGAGCTGGGTATTAAAGTGAACTTCTCATAGTCTGAGAACCTGAACCATTTTGATTAAACTGTGCCTCTGTTGATCTTGCTTCATAGTTTTCAGATATGAAGTCTGTCTTGATGACTTTAATCAAGAGCATGTCCTGCAAAAAACTGAGTCGTAGAATCATAGAATACCAGGTTGGAAGGGACCTCAAGGATCACCTGGTCCAACCTTGGCAAAAGCATGGTCTAGACAAGATGGCCCAGCACCCTGTACAGCTGAATCTTAAAAGTGTCCAATGTTGGAGAATCCACCACTTCCCTGGGGAGATTATTCCAACTGGTTCTAAAGAAGAAAACTTGTTAATCATGATCATCTTTAATGATGTTCTAATAGACACTGATAACTTGCTTTGGAGCAGACAGCAGGTGGTGCAACTACCTCAAGTAAAGCTACTGAACCAGCAGTTCCAGGCCAGGCTGGCACACCAAGGGATCTTGTGCATCAAGTAGGATGCCTGGAGCTGAGAACGGCTTGGTCTGTCCCTAGTTGGATTTTTCAATAGCTGGAACTTGTGATCCAGCAGGATTCACCCTGTTTACCATACTGATAGGTGTAAGCCCCAAGCACTAAATACTCTGTACTTGGTGTGGGGCAGTGATGCTTTCTGCACGTGATCTGTGTTTAGCAATACTGCAACTGCTCTTTGCATTTCACTTTCCACTCTCCTAGAACTGGACCTCAGGCATCCTTCTACTGTGTAACTCTCAGACCGGGATATCTGGTCCCTGTAAATCCAGGGTAAAGGCAACTTTGTTCACAGGCCAGGATTTGCACCACATACGGTGCTTGAAGATGAAATTTGATTGTGCCAATGCAAGCGCTTGTGAACTGTAGAACCCTGTAGTCTATTGCTTCCAGTCTCATTTCCCCTTTAAAACAGAGGGATGTCCTAGAACCTGGTGCCCACACTTAGCATTTCTGATCTAGACACAGCTTTTTGGCAACAAATATTACACTGTCATTCACTCCAGTGAAGTGTGCTCAAAACAGCTTTTGGGACAAGCAGTTAGTTCTGCACCCTTCCCTGGAAAGTTGCCAGCTGCTTGTTTCCAGTGAGGCTAGGTAGATGTCTGTTTCCTTGTTCAGTAAAATTTTGTTCTTTTCAGAGATAAGGATAAGAGAAACCTGGAAATAAGAACATAAAATGGGAGATTAACTGAATGTGTACATGGCTTTTCTACTGCTTTGAAAGTCCTTTTTTGTCTGTTTTGTGCTAGAACTGCTCCTACCATTCAGATGAAATAGCACATTGATTTAGTAACATCATTTGGGATAGCATGTTCCCTGCTGGCCAAAGCTCCAGAATGTTAGAACCACAAGATTCAGTCAGGCTTGCTAGAATAAGGTGGGAAGGGGCATCTGTTTCACAGCATCTTCAGGATTCATTTGAGGCATGGAAAAATTTGCATGACAACTCATCAGAGGGAGAAGGCATAAGCCCCTGAGTGGGCATAGTTGGAAAATGCAATTTCTTCTTGAGACCTGATACCTTTGGGAGTCTTCTAGTGCTAGGAGTAAAGTCGCCTTGTATATGATTTAGCCACTGAATCTCTATTCCTATAGCTTCTACTTGAACAGCTAGATCAAGAATTGTATGGCAAGCAGAGGTCCGTCTGTGTACCAGCCTTGAGTCAGGTCTCTGTGAGGTGAAGGCTCATGGGCCAGCCCCAGCATGTTACAAAGAGGTGAGAATAGACACTGTTCACCCTTCAGCACCTCATTCCACAAGTGACCAAAGCAGGAATGCTAACAAAACCAGGTGCCCAGCAGGAATGCTAAACATGTGCCCAGCTATGCATTAAGGACACGGTCCTGCCCTTTGGTTGAAGAGGGGATCATCTTGGAGTCCTGCTGGGAACCATGCAGCTTGACCAATTTTGAGGGTCTACTGAGGCCTCTCTGCCACAGGTGGGGGTTCTTTTAGCATCTGTGCATCAGTGTGTTTGAGCAACAGTCCTGAATCTAAATTGCTTTCTCTAGCCTGAAGCATTCCTGCTGAGATCTATGTGCACCTACCTTCATGGTGCTGTCATGCACCCCCAGCCATGTATGCAGGGGTAGCTGTAGATCTGTAATTTAAGAATGGAAATGCACCTCCTTCACTGGAGTTTCAGAGCTCCAGCATAGAAGTTTGCATTTAAAAGCAGTGTAGTGTTGGGTATAAATGTCGCTGCTGCAGGTGCCTGACTGGGGTTACCAAACAATAAGCAGTGAGCAGCTCTGTCTAAGTCTCTTCATCTTCCTGTCATTAACTGATGAAACAGAGGGGGCTTTTGCACTCTAAACTGTTGTTGAGTGCTTGGTGTTGCCTGGGAAACGTAGAAGGAAAATGAAGGGACCCTATTGTTTGTGGGTGTATCTTGCTTGTGTAACAGCTTCTGGTGAGAGCCTAAACTTCACAAGGGAGGGAGCACAGTGTGTATGTTCCCCACTCCCCACACCCCCTGTGCCAGCGTTGCTGTTCTTGGTCCAAGATCTGCTTGCTCCACTTTTGTTCACCCACATCCACTGTGTCTGTCTGCTCTGCGTCCCTCCTTCAGCACTGGCAGGAGCTCCATGATGGAGGATGGGAAATCCTGCCATTTGTGGTGAGTGGACCTCACTGCTCTCAGTGACCTGAAACCAGTTCTCCATCACAAATTTCAAGGCTCTGATTAAAGGAGATGCAGAGGTGAGGCATAGAGATGACAAAATGGGGAAGCGGTGTTGGTGCTTTGGGGAAATGGACAAAGATTGACTTTAAAGCAGTAAAGTGCAGCAGTCCTGTTGGCCAGAGCCGTCTTTCTCAGTGCTCTTCCCCTATCTGTTGCACCTCTGAGACTTCCAGAAGCACTTCTGTTCCCTACATTTGGAAAAGCAACAAGTTAGTGATAGAGTGTCTGTGATAAATGCTTTCCTATTACTTTTTGACCTTCCCTGCTGCTCGTTCCACTCTGCTTTTACTTTCACTGACTCCTGTGTCTGCAAGGCTCCTCTGTACTCCAGAGCTTCACCAGGCCTCAGCTATGTTGGCTCTGAGGCTCACCTGTTGAGGACTTCTAGTGGAGAGTGTCATATGGTGCAGGGCAGACCGCTCAGTTCTTGGCTGCTTTAATACTCACTCTCAGCAAGAGATGTTGTAGAAACAACAAGTGGAAGTACTGGCTGTTTGGAGAGCCGCAGGAGAGCCCGTTTGAATCCATCACGCTGATAGAGATGCTGTTCTGTTTGAAGGCCTGATGCTCTCCTGAGTGCCCACTTCCTGGGACTCTGACTCCCTGAGAAGTCTTGGTACTCCAGCTCTGCCCTGGAGCTCTTGGAGCAAATCTTGATTGCTTGCAGTTAGGTGTACCTGATTTTGCAGGATCAGCTGGTGCAAGCAGTGAGTTTAGTGTAGGAGATCAGTAGCAAAGTAAAAAGGCTTTGGCAGGGGTCCATGCAGGAACTGGCAAGAAGGAAGGGGTAAAAGCTTTGTGATTCTTCGGGGAAAATGGCAGTGTTCCTCTCCAGGCAACTCCACTGGGGCATGGTGTGGGGCTGTTCTCGGTCCATGTATTCCATGGCTCCCCTCCCCAGAAGCCTCAGGGGTTGAGGGGATGGGTCCTTGGTGGGAGGTCACTACCTACCTCCTAGGGTCAATTCTTGGAATAGGCCTATAAAGGAAGTTGGTGGGCCTCATCCTCACTTCTGCTGAAATTGTAGTCCTGCTCTGAGTCAGCCTGCACCTGGATTGTGATCTTGCTCAGGAGCGGGATTAGGGTGCTGCGTGGCTTCTAGGGAATGTGGCAGAGTTGTGGGCAAGCTCAGGAGGGGTGGGGTGGTACTGTATGCTGGTGCAGGGTAGTGCAGCAGAGTGTTAAAGAAGCAGCACAGCTTGTCTGTTGAACACTGTCCGTCTCACTTGAATGGGCACTAACATTTAATGGAAGGAAGAAAGAACCCCAGCCCACCCTCTTTCATATAAGGAAAAAACCGTACTGTGCACTGAACATGCCAGAAATAGAAAAAGAGGCAAGGATTAAGGACTTAAAGGAGGAGACAGGAGTGCTGCAGAAATAGCACAAAGAAAATGAGAAGGCACAATCTTGTAGTGATAGGAGTGAAGTGCAGATTCTAGGCATGAAGAGGTAGGGTTGGAGTCTGCTGAGGAAACAGGATGGAAGTACAGAGGGGATGGTAGTGGGGAGCAGGAGCTGGGAGTACCAGTAGGATCCTGTTTGTCTCTGGAAATAACCCTGGGTGGCTGTGCAGCCCTTTGGCCTTGTACAGAGGCCTCTTGTCATTGCTGAAGCTGTTTCAGACTTGGATTGATGCAGTGGACTTGGGATTGGAAACACTGGGTAAACCTAGCCCTGTGAACAGGCTGTGAGGTCTCCTGCCTTTAAGAGGTCCCTTTGCCTGTGCCACAGTGTGGTCTCTGCAGTCTTCTGAGGGCAGTGATGAAGCCCATTGGTAGTGCAGACTGTTTTCTGATGAGCCCCGAGTCAGGGGCCACTTTAGGGGACAGGAGAAGTAGTTTTCTGTACAGTCAGTCATTGTGTGGCACAGTTTGGTTCTGCCCCCCTTCCTCAAAGGAAGAGTGCGAAGGCTGAACGTGCTGGAACCACTCTTGAGCACTGCAGTGTTGGGGAGACCTGCATCCGCATGCAGCGGCACAGACACACGAGGCCCTTTGCTGAGGAGAGTGCACACCTATGTTCATACTGTGCAGGCCCAGGCGCGCACTAACGCACAGCCATACACAGGACATAGAGGGCTGTGATTAAATATTGATGGTGTTTGAACTGATTAACCAGCGGAAGCAAAGCTGAATGAATCTCAGAGGTGCTGCACTCCTCCCGCAAACTCTGTTCCTGCCTGTAAGACCAGGTGTTTACAGTGTGCTGATTTTGCCCCCCCTACCCATTCCCCTGGGAGACCTCTTTATTTGAAGAACAGATGCTTGGCTTCCTGCTGACATTTAAATACAGTAAACATCCCGAGGGCAAGAAGAAAGTGCCCCTGCAAATCCCTCTGCACTCGTCCAGTCCTCTGCCCAGCAAACATCCCATCAGCAAGCTTACTGTGGGAGTAGCAGGGCAGAGTGGCAACGTAGGGCCTGGTGCCCAGCAGTAGGGCTGCCTCGAGCTGTGCTTCATTTCTTGTGTTTCATGTGTTTCAGCTGAATAGCTCTGTAGGTTTTATTATGTGGTTTGTGGTCCGTGCCTAGTGAGGTGGGGAAAGGGGAGTTCGGGGTGCAGACGGCTGGAAGGCTGGTAACCACCCAATCTGGGACTGTAAAGGACTCACCTTCATCTGGTGGCAAATAATTGCCCCTAACTCTATACCCCTGCTTCTGAGGTTCTTTTTTTTCATCATTGGGGTATGCAAGTTTTGATGTTCAAAGCCTTGGGTCTCTGCAGTCCAAGGAAGTTGAAAGAACCTTTGCTCCTAATCTGCACCCTGTACTTGGAAATGGCTCACTTTTCTGGAGTCATGCTAACCTGAGAGGTTCTGTGTCCTGCAGTTGCTTGGGGAGTCATATTTTTGGGGGTGAACTGTTTGTCTTGCTTTTCATTAGGAGAGGTGATGCAGCCAAAACTGAGCTGTGTCTGGCACTTAGGAGAGTGGTGGTGTTTGTGAGGGTATTTCCTGCTGAGGGTCCCGCTGTGCTGAGTGCAGTTAGGCCTCCTGTGAGGAGTGCGCTATTCCAACAGCACGGGTAGCTGTGCCACTCCCCTCCCTTCTCCCAAACGGTTGTCTTGTTGCCAAGAGCCAGGGTGTCTGGATGCCTGGCTGGGCCTTTGTTGCCAGCCTGGCCTCCCCGGGGAGCAGTCTGTACCTGCCCCTCCTCTGGACCGTGCCAGGAGCAGAGGCTGCTGCCAGCTTCTGGCTGCTTTCCCAGTGAAAAGTAGCAGAATTGACCATGCGATTGTTAATGAAAATCACAAGCAGGAAGATGCAGCCAAGCCCTGTAATTGCGCTAATTGGAGCCATCGTTACGAACGTGCTAAGAGCCACTCTCCTGGTCTCAGCCTAGTAATTCTTGTAACTTCATGTTTAAGCACCTCCTCCACCACCCTGCACAAGGCAGACCCACCTGCCATGTGGACATAATTCACTGTATAAAGGGAGCTGGAAGGTGTTATGTCCTGTCCCTTGTCCTGTGGAGCTGCTGCTTTGTTTCTAGATGTTGAAGGTCTTCAGTGGGACTCCTCAGGGAGAATGAGGTGGAGCTGGTGCCAGATGTTGGAGACTCTGTGCTGCATAGCACTTTGCTTGCAGCCTTGAATTCTCCCTCTGTGTTAGAAGATGAGATGGATCAGCCTTGGCCAAGCAGGAGCTTCCTGGACTCTGAAAGTATGGGAGTGGGGAAGCAAGAGTTCAGCTGTCCTGAATGGCAGCGTCTGGGGGGACAGCAAGGTGTGTGTTGGGAGGGGACTGTGTGGCTGATGCAGCCAGCTGACATTTTGCCTCATCCTGCCCTGTGAGTTTGGAGCCAAGAGACCCTTTCTCCTCCTATGCTGAGTTAGAGATCACAAGATAATTCAGGTAGGAAGAGACCTCAGCAGTTTTCTACGCAGGCAGGGTCAACTATGAGATCAGACCAGGTTGCTCAAGGTTTCATCCAGGCAGGTTTTGAAAACCTCCAAGGTAGGAGACTGCGTAGCCTCTCTGGACCCCTGCTTCAATGCTTGACTGTCCCTCATGAGGAAGAGGTTTTTCCTTATCTAGTCTGAGCATGTCTTTATAGTTATGCCCATTGTCTCTCATCCTCCCACTGAGCACCACTGATAAGAGCCTGGCCCTGTCTTCTCAAATAACTTCCTTGTAGGTGCTGACAGATTACTATGAGGTCCTCCCAAAACCATCTCTTCTCCAAGCTGAACAAGGCTCCTTCCCTCTGCCTTTCCTTACAGGGCAAGTGCTTCAAGCCCTGAGTACTGTGGTGGTCCTTTACTGAACTCCCACTAATTTGTCCATGTCTTTCCTGTATTGGGGGCGGAAACTGCATGCAGTATTACTTCATGGGGACTAACAAGTACTGGTATAAAGGGATAGTCACATCCCTTGATCTACTGGCTGTGTTTCTTTACTACAGTGTAGGATGCTGCTAGCTGCCTTTACTGCTAGTGCACACAATGTTCAATGTGCTGTCTACCCAGATGCCCAGGCTCGTTTCAGATGAGGAGTGGGAGAGCCAAGGGTGATGCTGGAGGCACTTGGGCAGAGCCCTAGGATGCCCCAATATGTGTTTCAGGCCTACTGCCTTTCAGCCTACTGTCCTACATGGACACTGCAGGGGTGTTTCCCCCAGAGGGAGGAACTGCAGCCTGCTCATGAATCTTCAGTGGTACCATCCAAGCCCCAGGTGCTGGAGTTTGATATCCACAAAGAATCTCAGCTTTGAGGTGGGTCAGGAATGAAGATCCTGGGCTCTAGAAACTAGGCTGTGGGGAAAAACAGGGACTGGAGATCCCAATGATCTTGAAGGCTCTAAGCCCCCTAGGGAGGAAAGAAAATGGGCATGGCTTTAGAAACTTCATGCGGTTGTGGGGAATTTGACTTGCAATTTTTGGTAAGTTAGGGCTGGTGACATTGGAGCCAGGGCTGAAACAGGAGGGCTCGGCTGCAAGGTCATATAGTGCATTGCTTTGTCACTGTGCTAGCAGGGTTGATGGTTGATTTTCCAGACTGTGAGACAGGCGCAGGCTGGTCTTGCTAGTAAGCTCTGCAGGCAGGGACTACTGCCAAGTTTTGGGTTACATACAGCAGGTTCTGAACTCCTTCTTGGCCTCTGTATCTACCTCCTCGGTGGGGATAGATACTGCTCCTGCCGAGCACTCTCTCTGCCAGACTAATTTGCTGTGGGAGAATGAATCCTACAAACCCAACATAGCTTCTGCCCTGGGACACAGGTATTTGGCTTTCTTCTGACGCTGCTGAAGTTCTCCCCACATGCCCTGTCTCTCCCTGGGCACTTCTTCTTAACCTGCCAGTGCCTCCCTCAGTGGTCACAGCATCTGACCTCACATCTGCAGGTAGGGTTGAATTCCCCTTGTAGCTCTGATACTCCTGTACAGCTGTTCTTTTTGATTCATTCAGCAGCCTCACTCTTCCAGTCATACTTGGGTCAGAGGCGGCAGCTGCATTCCCCAGCCAGCGGTGCAGCCAGGGGAGGCAATTATGCATTGGCAGTCCGATGGACTTTGGTGTGGGCAGGAGGGACAGTGCAATGAGAAAGGAGCACATGTGGAGAGGAGACTTGGGGGAATATTCTTGATATCTCTCTTCGCACCACCCTCACAGGGAAGGGAGGCATTGCTACAGCCAGGGGTGTCCCTGGCCAAGCCAGCAGCCATCCCATGTAGAAGTGCTGCCTGTTGTGCATTTGGACAGAGGCAGGCCCAAACTGGGAAGCACTGACGTTCCTGGGGCTGTCCCCAGGTGCCAGGTGAGACCAGTGGCTGCTTGTAGACCTGGGATGCCTGGCGTTGTTCCTGCTGCAGTCCAGTCATGTGGGGACATCATGCAGAGAAGCTCCCTGTTGCAGGCGTCAAGGATGCCTCCTTACACAGTGCTGTCTGTAGCTTGCGCCAGCAGTTTTATAGATTTTTAAGGCCTGAAGTGACCATTCATTTATCTAGGGCCCCTGTGTGACTCTGAGTAAGAAATACCATTATTCTGTTTTGCCTGTAATGAACCCAGTGTCTCTCAGCTGATGTATCTTCCATGACAGGGTGGAGGATGTGAGGAGGCAGAGCATGGCCCAGTGCCGTGTTTCCTATTTAGGCTTTGCTTGACTACAGGCTCCAGCCTCCTTTATTAACAAAGTTAAAGAGCTCTTTCACACCAAGTATTTTTTCTCTGTGAAGTACTTATAATCAAATCACCTCTCGGGCTCCCTTTTTGGTGAGATAACAGACTGAACTCTTTCATTCTGTCCCTGGTGTTTTCTCCAGCTTCCAAATCACATTTGTAATTATTCTGCACATCCTCCATTTTTTCAAAATCCTTTTAGAGATGTGGGCACCATATCTGACTCGCAGCGCCATGCAGGGAGGAACCTTGCCAGCCTGCTCCCACTCGTTGCTCCCCATCCATGTCTCTGAGCTTGCTACAAGCACATCCCCTACGGAGGGTGTACAGGAGGCAAAAGGTGCTCTGTGTAGAGCAAAAAGGACTCTGATGTGGTCAGATGAAAGACTAATTTCCCCTCTACTTGATGCTGGCCCAGGTAGGTCAACCCTCTTGTCATCACCCACTGAGGTTCTCCAAGGCACTGTCCATCCAGGTCAGCAGTTACTGGAGGAAAAAAGACCAAGAAGCAGCAGGTTTTTGCTGAGAATTGCACCTACCGTCGTCCTCTCCCCATCATCGTGACACTACCCCTGGATCAGCCACCTTTCTCACTGCCACGTCACCTCCAGAAAGGCAAACAAAAGGGGGCTTTGAGCAGAGAAGAGGGGGGGAAAGGCAGCTGGCCAAGAAGGGTGGAGAAACTGGGCACAGAAAACAAGGAATGTGGATGGTTAGAGATCACAGTCACAGAATGGTTGAGGTTGGAAGGGACCTCTGCAGGTCATTTTGTCCAATCCCCTGCTCATGCAGGGCCACCTAGAGGTGGTTGCCCAGGAGCATGTCCAGACAGCTTTTGAGTATCTCTAAGGATGGAGACTCCGCAACCTCTCTGGGCAACCTGTGCCGGTGCTCAGTCACCCTCACAGTGAACAAGTGTTCCCTGGTGTTTGCAGGGAACCTCCTGTGATTCAGGTTGTGCCGGTTGCCTCTGGTCCTGTCACTGGGCAGCACTGAAAAGAGCCTGGCTTCATCCTCTTTTCACCCTCCCTTCAGGTATTTATATACATTGACAAGTTCCCCCCGAGCCTTCTCTTCTCCAGGCTGAACAATCCCCGCTCTGTCAGCCTTTGCTCATATGTGAGGTGCTTCCGTCCCTTCATAATCTTTATGGCCCTTTGCTGGACTCTCTCCAGTATGTGCATGTCTCCCTTGTACTCGGGAGCCCAGTAGTAGGCACAGTACTCCAGTTGTGGCCATACCGGAGGCAAGAGTGGAATTGCTTTCTGTCCTTTGTAGGCAATCACGGCTCTTGGCTTCAAGCAACCAACCCCAATTCAGAAGGCTTGTATCCCGGTGGGCCTTCTGGGGAAGGATATTTGTGCCTCCAGGTGTGGCCTCACCAGTGCTGAATATAGGGGAAGAATCACCTCCCGTGACCTGCTGGCAATACTTTACCTAATGCACTCCAGGATATCAAGCCCCTTGGACTTGGGCTAGCTTGGGCTTCTGGAGAGCAGACTTTGACCTGTTTAGGAGACCGGTTCACAGAGTCCCTTGGGAGGCAGTCCCGAAGGGCAAAGGAGTCCAGGAAGGCTGGACGTTCTTCAAGAAGGAAACTTGAAAGGTGCAGGAACAGGCCATCCCCACTAAAAGATGAGCTGGTGGGGAAGATGACCAGCCTGGCTGAACAGAGAGCTTTGGCTGGAACTCAGGAAAAAAAGGAGAGTTTATGACCTTTGGAAGAAGGGGTAGGCAAGTCAGGAGGACTACAAGGATGTCGTGAGGCTATGCAGGGAGAAAATTAGAAGGGCCAAAGTCCAACTAGAACTTAATCTCGCTATGGTGGTAAAAGACAATTAAAAATGTTTCTATAAATACATTAGCAACAAAAGGAGGGCTCAGGACAATCTCCATCCTGTATTGGATATGGGGGGAAACATAGTGGCAAAGGATGAGGAAAAAGCTGAGGTACTTAATGCTTTCTTTGCCTCAGTCTTTAGTAGTAAGACCAGTTGTTATCCCCTGAGTTGTTCTCTCCCCTGAGCTGGAAGACATGGGAGCAGAATGAAGCTCCCATCATCCAAGGGGAAATGGTCAGTGGCCTGCTACACCTCTTAGACACACACAAGTCTAAGGGGCCGGATGGGATCCACCCAAGGGTACTGAGGGAGCTGGCGGGAGTGCTCACCGAGCCACTTTCAGTCCTTTATCAGCAGTCCTGGCTAACCGAGGAGGTGCCAGTTGACTGGAAGTTAGCAAATGTGACGCCCATCTACAAGAAGGGCTGGAAAGAGAATCTGGGGAACTACAGGCCTGTCAGCCTGACCTCGGTGCCAGGGAAGATCATGGAGCAGATCATCTTGCGTGCCATCACGTGGCACGTGCAGGACAACCAGGTGATCAGGCCCGGTCAGCATGGGTTTATGAAAGGCAGGTCCTGCTTGACTAACCTGGTCTCCTTCGATGACAAGGTGACCTGCTTAGTGGATGAGGGAAAGGCTGTGGATGTTGTCTCCCTAGACTTTAGTAAAGCCTTTGACACCATTTCCCACAGCATTCTCCTGGAGAAACCGGCTGCTCATGGCTTAGATGGGCGTACTCTTCGCTGGGTAAAAAACTGGCTGGACGGCCGGGCCTGAAGAGTTGTGGTGAACAGAGTTAAATCCAGTTGGCGGCTGGTCACGAGCGGTGTTCCCCAGGGCTCGGTGTCGGGGCCAGTTCTGTTTAACATCTTTATCAATGATCTGGACGTGGGGATCGAGTGCACCCTCAGTAAGTTCACAGACGGCACCAAGTCGGGCAGGGGTGTTGATCTGCCTGAGGGTAGGAAGGCTCTGCAGAGGGATCTGGACAGGCTGGATCCATGGGCTGAGGCCAATCATATGAGGTTCAACAGGGCTTAGTGCCAGGTCCTCCATATGGGTCACAACCCCATGCAACGCTACAGGCTTGGGGAAGAGTGGCTGGAAAACTGCCCGTCGGAAAAGGACCTGGGGGTGCTGGTCGACGGCCGGCTGAACATGAGCCGGCAATGTGCCCAGGTGGCCAAGAAGGCCAACGGCATCCTGGCCTGTATCAGGAATAGTGTGACCAGCAGGAATAGGGAGGTGATCGTGCCCCTGTACTCGGCACTGGTGAGGCTGCACCTCGAATACTGTGTTCAGTTTTGGGCCCCTCACTACAAGAAGGACATTGAGGTGCTGGAGCGTGTCCAGAGAGGGGCGACGAAGCTGGTGAAGGGTCAGGGGAACAAGTCTTATGAGAGCGGCTGAGGGAGCTGGGGCTGTTTAGCCTGAAGAAGAGGAGGCTGAGGGGGGGAGACCTTATCGCTCTCTACAACTACCTGAAAGGAGGTTGTAGTGAGGTGGGGGTCGGTCTCTTCTCCCAAGTAACAAGTGCTAGGACAAGAGGAAACAGCCTCAAGTTGCACCAGGGGAGGTTTAGATTGGATATTAGGAAAAATTTCTTCACCGAAAAGGTTGTCAAGCATTGGAACAGGCTGCCCAGGGAAGTCACCATCCTTGGGGATATTTAAAAGACGCGTAGATGTAGTGCTTAAGGACATAGTTTAGTGGTGGACTTGGCAGTGTTAGGTTAATGGTTGGACTTGATCTTAAAGGTCTTTTCCAACCTAAACAATTCTGTGATTCTATGATTACCCTTCTTTGCCGCAAGGGTACGTTGCTAGCTCATGTGAAGATGCAGGGGATATGCAGCTAGAGGGCATGAGTGCAAGAACTTGCCCTGTCTAGCACTGCAAGAGGGTTTGCTGGGGCACAGAGCTGTCCTACAAGTACCAGGCTAACATAAGTAGCCCTACCATCTCATCTTGTGCTTTCTAGACTAGCAGAGGTGGGTAATTGCTATCAGAGCTCCTTGCATTTACAGGCAGTAATTGGCACCTGTGTTAAAGAGCCTGGTTTCAATTATTGCTGAATGCCACTCAAACTCCAGAGCTGGGAGATTACATGGGGGAGGAGCGGTAATGCTCATGTTTACTCTCTGTCTTTCCACCAGGTGTTCCTCTTCTCCCAGGGATGAAGCATTTTTTGCACTTCTTGCTTGTGCCTTGAATCTGCAAAACCACCAGAAAGGGCTGCATGGGAAGCATAACGGTGTGCCTCTCAGGAGCACAGAGAACAGGCATAGCTGGAACAGTGCTCAGCTCTATTCTTCCTCACATGGATGTTTCTTACAGAAGCCTCTACTACAAATCCTATACTGAATGGTGGGGTAGCAAGGTGTGGGAGGGAATTGGTCTTTGTAGATGGAGATGTTCCCCCAGCCCCATGCAACAACAATCCTGGGAGCTTTCCCAGACTCTCCCCTCAGCTATACATCTCTCTTTGGCTTCCACTGTATCAGCACTCCCCTGTGCGCTGGGCCCAGTCCCCTTCTGCTGCCATTCATCATTTCTGATGCAATAAATTACAGCACTGTTAAAATGCACAGGGAATTTTTTCTGTGTTTTAGAGCCATGAGCCCTTAAATTTCCATTTGTTTAGTGGGTGATGAATGGACAGTTGTAGTTGGTGTGGAGCCATGCGGAGGGGTGGGAGAGCTCTAACTACAGAGCGACGAGTGCTCCCTCCGCAAGCTTTCCACCAGGGGCCTTAGTTTGTGAGGCAACAGCTGTCTGGGACTCCCCTTTCCAACAAAACTCCCTGCTTCCGCTCATAACAGGGGTCAAGGGAGGGGTTTGGAGGGGCTAAGTCAGAACGTTCGGGCTTTATTCCTGCGCTGTGGAAGAGTTTTATGTCTGATGTCTGGGAGGGGGGAGGGAGCTGCTGCATCGGATACCAGGGCCAGGGCAGTTGGTTATGCTACCAAAGCAGGACTGGGACTCTCAGGCCCTTCAGCTGCCTGAAGGACTGATTCAGGTGGTGGGTAGGAGGAAAAGGGGATAAATGGAGATCCTCAGCCCAGAGTGAGGGCAGTGGAATGAGGAAGAGGGGTAGCATGGGTGGCAGAAGAGCAGAGGGCTGGCTACAGGCATCTGGGGAAAGACTGTGTTGGCATCCAAGCAATGCTGTAGCTTAGTGGCTTGCCAGTGGTGGGAGAAGTCGTGCTTGATGCTGGAAGTTAGGTGGCTCTTGTAAGATAGCCATTGCTAGTGGCGAAGTCCAGGACTTCTGGGAACAGGCACCAACCATCCTTGGAGAGGCTGGCCCTGAGCAACCCCAGCATACAGCAATGGGGGAAGACACAACATGTTCGAGATGGCAGCTGTTGCCCAGTTCTGGTAATGGTCCTCCTGAAGACAGTGAGGTTATTTACTGCCGGTGTGCATATGTTTCTGTGCCAGTCAGTCCCTCTTCATCCAATGCACTCTTTGCTGCATCTGTGCTGCTTTTGCCTTTCTTCTCCCCAGTAACCTGGAGGCAAAGGCTGCACTTGCACCACAGTGCTTAAACTGTGGAGATACGGGGCACATGGTGGGCATATGGGGGGGCATGGCCTCTCTGCATGGTTTACTTCCTTCTTTCTCTGTGTGCCTGTGTTCTTGCAAATGTAGTTTGAAGTCAGTCTTGCAGGACTTTGGACCCATCTAATGGTTTTAACACTGGATGTAAGGTTCGCTGCATGACTTTTGTCCCACAGTTGAGTCTGAGAGTCCTGCCTTGAGCAATAATAAATTCCTGATCTAAGCTGCTCTGCGTGCACTGCGATGCATTTCAGTTTTTCCCCTCCTCCCTGTCTATTTTGGCTGCAGGCCACTGGGAAAAGCCTGTGAGAGGCCCCCAGCTCTGTTCTCCTGCTCCAGGGCGCAGTGCAGCAGCCATTCCACTGCCCTGTACCTCCAGTGCTTGCATAAGTGCCAGGGGTAGGCACAGAAGGAGTTAAACACTGCTGGAAAAATTGGTATTTAATCCATTGCTGTCCCTTCTAGCAAACCTAGATGGGAAAATGCCTCCCTGTTGGAAATAGTGCCTCTCAGAAATGGAAATGCAGGATGGGTGGGGATTAGGGTGCCTATCGCTAGAAATGGGTTTCTTATCGTCTCTCTGAGCTGAATTAGTGGGACAGCCTCTGAAAATTGAATTGTCTTCCCTGTTTCTGTCTCTGCCATTGTATTCCTCCTGTGCTCTAGCTTTGCACCTGCCTTCCCAGGCTCCCTTGTCCCCAGCCTCAGCAGAGCAGGGGCTGCCTCCAAGAGGGTGCGTGTCTGTGGAGAGGAACGGTCCCAGCTGGAAGGTGGGCAGGACTGGCTACATCTGCGAAGATTCATCCTTTGGATTCTCGAGGCCAGGAGGATGTAGTCCYTCTTTCCAAGCTTCCCTCTGACCTTGCAAGGACAGTGGTGGCCTGGCAAAGCCCAGTTTAGGGCAGCATGAGTGAAGGTGTGAAATGATCAGAAGACATCAGCCACAACTGGAAATGAGAGCTGGTGATGATCTGGGGGGGGGCATGGGGGAGGCAGAGGGGAAGATGAGAGTAGCTGGAACAGATCAAGGAGAGACCAGGTTGAATGCATCAGAGCAGGAATGAGAATGACTCTCTGTGAGACTAGGAGCAGCCTGAGCCCCTGGTCTTTGCTGTGCCGGGTGGAGGCATCTCTTTCCCATCAGCGCTCAGGCTCTTTCCTGGGATGGCTAAGGTGGCTCTTTCAGTTCCTCCTCACAGTCTCTGTTCGTGGTTTGAAATATCCCACACCACAACACCAGCCAGCCTGTAGCCAGCTCTGCGTTGTCCCCAGGTGTCCCCACAGAGCCCGGGCGGTTCACTGCGCCCCAGGCCCAGAGCAGGTTAGCCTGAACACAGATTGAACGCTTTCTCACTGTGCGGACTGCAGACCACAATCAGGGGTGTGGGTGTGCTGGCTGTGGTTGTCCAGGCATAGTGCCAGGGATTTATTTTAAGGGTTTTTCTCCCAGGCTTTGGTTTGGGTATAATTCTGTTTTACCGAGCTGTATTTTACCATAGGTTGCCAGTGCCTGATTTCATCCTTGTCTCTGTCACGGTACGTTTTTTTGGAGGAATTTCGCATCTCTGTTAGAGTTATGTGTGAGCCGTAAGCACAAGAGGTGCTGAGTGTACACCTGTCAATGGCTTTTCAATGCATCAACCGGCAGTCATGGTGCTGCTCCAACACATGGTTGCTGCCCTTGATTCTTCATCTGCCAGAACACATTGAATTTGAAAACAAAAAATATTTAGGACTAACTGGGGAGTTTTTTGCTGCTCTTATAGACCTACCATCCATGGTTAATGGAATCTGAAGCAGAACTCTCTTTCAGAATAGCCCCTCTGCACTGAGCTAGAATGCATAACGTAGTTGCTGACCATTAGGCCAGAGCCCTAGCCAAGGGCCTGGTTCCTCTTGCAAGAGCAGACTGTGCTTAGGTTGCAGAGGCTTGCTGTCTGCCCTGCGAAAGAGTACAAGCCCTCCCTTCTTACTAGGGTGCTGTTCTTGGCCTCTGCTGAAGAACTGACTCACATTGCTGACAAATAATGGAAAAAAGGTTACCTTTAATCGTATAAGTTCTTCCTTACATGCTGAGGGGCAGCTACATCCAGGTCTAGCTGCATCAGAGGGGTGGGGAGCCTTTATCTCTGCAGCAAAGGAAATTATGCACAAAGGCATTATGTTATTTGAGGACCCTGTTAAAGAGCTAATTCCTGGAGTGGGATGCAGATTTGCTCATTGATCCTTAGCAGCATCCACACTTGCATGGGAGGACACACCGGTTAGTTATGTGTGACGCAGGCTTAGCCTGAAGTGGTGGCCTGGAAAGCAGGGGCAGGGATGGGGGCAGACCAGTGGCAGCCACAGAGCAATCCTTAATGCAATTTCAGAAAGTTTCCTTGTTTCCAGCCCCACATGCTTCTGCACAGCCGCAGAACTGCCCCATGGCCCTATGCCTGGGGAATGGAGCCATGGAGCTATCCCAGGAATATTTTGCAAGGGGGTTGTTTCCCCAGCTCTTGGTCCAGGGCCCAGTTCCTTAGTGTCCAGGTCCACCTGCACTCTGGCACAGGAACAGTCTTGCTGGGAGCCAGCACAGAGCTGCCCCTGTGCCACCTGTGGGTATGAAGGGTCACCCAGCTGGGCACAGCGGTATCTGGCCTGGATGTGTATTTTGCCCTGTGGGGCCATCATAGCCCCCTGGGTGTGGTCATGTGTTTAACAGTTTATCCAAAGCAACTTCGATTTTATTTTGGGCTAAAACTGATAAATCAAGGTGACTTTGGGGAGAGAAATAATTCCTTTCGCAGGATTTGCATAATCCTGGCTGGTGATATGATAATGGTGTTTGTTAAAGACAGAACACAATGAATTAATACTGTTAAGTTGCTGCTGCAAAATGCAAAGCAGGTAATTTACTGTGGGTGCAAGGAAGAGTGTGAGTACAGCAAGCATGGCTGCGGTAGCATCAGGCACAGAAGACTTATTGCCACAGGCACAGCCAGGGTGTAGCAGAGTCAGCCACAGTTACCCCTTGTATTCTGCTTGGCCGTGGCTGGAGGCTGTGCTGAGCTTGTCCAGGTGAGGACTGCCTGTTTCAGTCCCTTTTCCTGTCTCTGTGGGGCTGGGACCTGCTTCCTCCCCCAGATCATTCCAGAGAGCCAGTCCCTGCTGGAGGGGGGACAAGGGAGCTGAGGGTGACATGCATCATGCTACTGCTGAAGGCACCTCCGCGCACAGAGGTGCCCTGGGGGGTTGCAGTGGTGAGGAGATGGGCCCTGGCACTGCACTTCATGCCACCTTGGCCACCCCCTGCAGCCAAGAGACTTTGATGCCATTCAGCACCTAAGAGGTTTTCCTCCCCCTGTGGTAGGTAAGCCATCCCGGAGACCTGTTGGCTCTAGCCCCAGTCCTCAGCCTTCACCTTGCACAGCCGGGCTCCGCTGAGGGAATGGTGCTGCAGGACGAGCAAGGAGAAGAGCTGACATGAGGCAGAGGTGGAGAGAGGGGCCTGGGAAAGGCGCACTGGTGCCTTACTCGGGGCTGGTGCTGCGGTTCCAAAGCCATCCTTGCCTGCCAGACCCCACTGGAATCCTAATGCACCGTTTATCGCTGCAGCTCCACAGCTCTATCAGAGGGAGATGCTGTGTGGGAGCCAGAGCAGGATTTCAAGCTAATTGGATTCTGTGTCTCTGTGGTTTCCCGTGTAGGCAGGCGACAGGGATTAATGCAGTGTTTCTGAGGAATAGAGGAGAGCAAGGATGACCTGCATAGGGATTTCCTTCTGCATAGCCCCTGCTGCTAGCTTCAGCAAAGGACTTTTTTTGGACAGGCTGTCGAGGTGGAAGGGCCCAAAGCGGCGTGTCTCCACTCTGTGGCAGCATCACTGTCCAAATCGCATGTGCTCTTCGGAAATCTTTGAGCCAGGTGCAGCTCCCTTCCCAGGGAAGGAAACGGCTCAAACACCTCCTGAGCCTGAGCAAGCCTGACAATGGTCTGGTCTCTCCTGCTAACTCGATGTGGGGGGAACCAGGCAGGGAAATCAAAGAACTGGTGGCTCCTGCATGCAACCAGCCAGCTGCCGGAGTTTGCTCCCCTTTCCCTCCCCAGTTCCCTTCCCAGGCCTAGCTGCTGGCGGGGAGCAGCGCACATTTGAACCTTCTCCCTTCCCCCAAGTTCCTAGCCTTGTTTTAGAGCCTGTCAGGGCGGGAGCAGGATTCACCTCATTAACACAGATTTATTCTGGTATAAACATTTCATTCCTTTAATTGCAAAGCAGTCATACTGCAGGCAGCAGTGATAACGGCTCCATTTGCACTGGGTGTCGAGACAGCGTGCCAGGTGTGCGAGCCCGCAGCACAGTACGCATGGCACGCAGCTGAGTGCACACGCAGCCATGACATGCCATGGTGCCTACATGTAGAAGTGTGTGCTGTGCAATGCAGGATCAGCCAGTCTGGGTAAGTGTGTTGCCTTGAGCACCAAGCCATCCCAGCAGGTCTGTGGTGTCCCTAGTTCTGTGGTAGGGCCAGAGTATTGCCCTCACTGTGCAGAGGAAGGGCAGAGGCCCAGAGGTGCCACGACCCTGACTCCACAAGGAGCGGTAACAGAACACTGAAGGGCCCACGTGTCAGCAGTCCCTGTGCCCTGCGCCCGCGCTGGGACGTGCACACAGGTATAATCGCCTTGCTGCGCGCCCTGAAAGCTGCCAGGGTGCTGGGTGTCCAGTGTCTCTGCTGTGCTGAGGGACAGCCCTCGGGCACCTGGATGCTGGGATGGAGGCCTGGAGCAGCAAGAGAGAGGCAAGGTCTTCTCAGGGCCTCTTGGCCTCTCTGGGGCGATGGGGTGTGCCTGGGGTCACTGTTTCGTGGCTCCTGGCACAACAGTACATATCTTGGGCTCCCTGATTTGTCATCTGTGGAAAAGCATGTTCCCTGGGTCCCATTGCCTTGCCAGATCCGTTGCTTGCTCAGACAGCACAGACAAGCCATACAGAAAGCTGAGGGTGGAAAGAGAAGGTCTGAGCCTTCCTGTCTGGTCTCAGCCAAACCGAGGGGAGATGCTTCCACCATGAGGGCCAGGGAGTGATCCCCTGAGGAGATCTGGGATGTGGCCTGTTCCTGCCCTTGTCACTTACTCCCCATGGCACTACCAAAATGCTACCATCTCCCAAAAGCTCCCTGGCAGCCCCTTCCTGGCAATAGAGTGGCTTTGGGGCCCCACTCAGCCAGGCATCGGTGCAGGAGGATGCACTCAGTCAACGGTGTCTGCTGGGCTCTAAATGCAGGGGCAGCAGGTACTTGCCAACCTGCTGCTGCAGTTCATGGTCTCTGTTCTCCCACGTGCTCATCCAAATGTTAATTTTATGGACGCCTTTATAAATCTTGCGGCTTTCCCCTGTCCACGGGCTACACAGATTTCATCTTGTTGAGAGGTGACACTTCTGGCCTTTGGTACCAGGCTATCAATTTAATGCTCTGAGAGTAATAAAAAACATGGGACCATATTAACTCGCGATTAATCTGCTGCTCCTTCCTGTAAGTCTTTCTGTGCCATCTGAAATCCTAGGATGCTGAATAAGTGCCTCAGCTGAGGCCACAGGCTTGGGACAGCAACAGTCAGAGCCAGCCTCCCAGCTGGAACAACTACATGGTTTCCAAATTGTGAGCTGCTCTTCTGCTTGCCGAGAAGGTGGAGGTTCGTGCCCACCTCTCTGTTAGACCTGGCAGTCTGGAGAAATGCTTGTATCCCACCTCTGAGACCCTTCCATGTGTTCTGAGCAGGGGACACCTGCAAGTCTGCCAGCCACACAGCATATTGATTTGCCAGGCTGAAAGGAAAGGCATTTCTCTGCTCGCTGTGAGAGAGCCTTGCTGCCGACGAGCCTGGAAGAACATGTTTAGGTCATTCCATCAATGTAAAGGTTAAATGTTTAGCTGCAGCTATTGAAAACAAAGCAACAGCAGCAGCAACAACAGCAGCAGCAGCAAAAGAATTGAATGCCTTATCAATGTCTGGATTTAATATCTGCGTCTAAGCACCTACCAGGTATAGTGCACTGAGGTCCTCACTGGACAGTGCCCTGTGTCTAGAGGGCTGTCTCTCAGCACTTTTTCACCTGTGGGCAGCTATGCAACAGCTCAGCCCCACTTCACCCCAGTTGATGGATTTGCAAAAAACTCAAATTTTTGCCTGGGGATTTTGAAGAAGCACCTTATGTTTTAAAGCATGTCCATACAATTTTTGCGCTCTCTGCTGATTAAGAGGGCCTCTTTATGTTGTAGCCTTACTTTCAGCCACTCAACCTCTGTGAGAATGCCAGTGACCTACTCTAAGAGGTATTTGAATATAGGTCTTTTGTTGAGTAAACATGGACCTGGAAGAGTCATTTTTTTCTACCCTGCACATCTCCTGTTTCAGTAAATCAGTAGATTTCTCATACATTTAACTTGTATTGTTTTGCAAAAAACACGTTATAAGTTTATATTTTAGCATCATAAAGCGGGTTGTCTTTTGGACAGCATGGCTTGCAGCTTTCATGACTTCGTAACAACTTGCAATATGCATATTATTAAAAGAAAAAACTAAAACCTCATCATGATGCAATATGTTTAACAGTCCCATAATGCCTGAATTCCCTCTTTCTGTCACATTTGTGGGCATGGCGCAGCAACTATCCTGCTGCCAGGCCATTGTCTCGAGTCCGGGCTCGCCCTTTGCAGTCCTGTGCCCTGAAGACCTAGAGTCCAAGGAAAACACCAGGAGACACTTCTTTCAAGACACAGGCAGAGGTCCTGCTCCATGTGTATAACTGCCTGCACTCTGTCTCTCTGTGTGCCTTTTCTCATCACCCTGTCACCCAGGGTTGGAGCTCTTCCAGGCTCTTGCTGGCATGGTGTTGTGGTTTAACCCCAGCCGGCAGCTAAGCACCACACAGCCGCTCACTCACTCTCCCACCCCYGGGGGATGGGGGAGAGAATCGGAAGAGCAAAAGTAAGAAAATTCGTGGGTGGAAATAAGAACAGTTTAATACTTGAAATAAAATATTATAATAACAACAATAACAACAAATTGTAATGAAAAGTAAAGAGAGAGCGAGAAACAAAACCCAGGGAAAGAAAACAAGTGATGCAACTGCTCACCACCCACCAACTGACACCCAGCCCATCCCCGAGCGACGATCGCTGCCCCCCAGCCAACTCCCTCCAGTTTATATACTGAGCACGACATCATATGGTATGGAATACCCCTTTGGTCAGTTTGGGTCAGCTGTCCTGGCTGTGCCCCCTCCCAGCTTCTTGTGCACCTGGCAGAGCATGGGAAGCTGAAAAGTCCTTGGCTAGTGTAAACACTACTTAGCAACAACTAAAAAATCAGTATGTTATCAACATTATTCTCATACTAAATCCAAAACACAGCACTAGACCAGCTACTAGGAAGAAAATTAACTCTATCCCAGCCAAAACCAGGACACCTGGTCTGCCTATAATAGGACCCTTTGTGCTTCAGCTGTGCTGCAATCACACCCTGCCAGTTGAGGGGGCTGCAGGGACCTTTGCCTGCTCAGGAAGGGTTGTTCAGTTTATAGTCCTGTCTGCAGCATCCAGAGAAGCACCAGGTGCTCAGAGGCCCTTCCTCCATGCCCAAGGCCAACTCTTTGCTCCATGCAGGAGGCAATGGCTCCTGGCAGCACCTGTGTGAGAGCTGGCAAGAGGCTATGCTGAGCAGGTCTAGGTGCTATGGCTGCCCTGCAGTGGCAACTGGCACCTCCCTGGGGACAGTGCCTGGTCCCATCACTCTGATGCAGGGTGTTGGCATTAGTTGCTGGTCTGTGCAAACTGCTCTCTATACCCTGTCACCCTTTTTCTGTTGGTCTCTGGCAGTTGCTGCCCCTCTTAGACGAGTGTATGATCCACTACAATCTACAGCCAGCTGGCCCCAGTGATGAGAGAAGCACAGCAGACTGAACCATTAAGGGGACTTCATCAAAAGGCTCAGTGGGGAGCAGCCGTGTGACTCTGCTGGCTCATAAACTGAGCTCCAGTGTGATGCCTTGGTCCCCCATGCTGCTGTGCATCAGCCCAGCCGAATGAGGTGGCTCTGGGGTGCAGGCACCCAGTGAGCACCCAGGTCCCAGCTGAGCTGTCACCTGAGTAGCAGCAGCAGATGGATGTGGAAAGCCTTTAAATTCAGCACATGATCAATACTAAACTGATCTTCTGGAGTGTCTTATAAGATTACCCCAGCCTCATGCATCCAATTGTAAAAAAATCACTCAGCACACTAAGGAGATGTGAGAAACGCTGCAGACCCCATTTAGGATGCACAGAGCCAGAGTAAGTGACTTCACAATTGTTTCTTGCAGTAGATAATTAATCCACTTTACATTTGGTTTTATTGCTACCCCCATGACCCTGCCTCAGTTACTTTCGACCAGGTTCCCTCTCTTGTCCTGAAATTCCCGTGCTGGGTAGTTTCTGTCATCGTGATTCTCTACCACACACATGTGTGTGCTTATCCACACACACAGACACAAATCTGTCCCAGTCCAACTTTTACTGATTGCCATACCAGGGAGAGCAGTGCTGGGGTAGAGACGATGCTGTTTCACTGCTCAGTGTCAGCAGAACTGGGCTCAGTCCAGGCCCTGGCCTGGCTTTACCACCTTGGTCTCTGCCCCAGTGCTGCTTTCAAATGGTGAACTGTTTGGAATGCATTAACGATGCTAATAGTATTTCTATACTAATTAGTAATGCCATTTGAACAAACTCTCTCTTCATGACACAAATTATCAGCCAGCCAGGTGCAGAATGGGGGCTGCAGCTGATACACAGAGAGCGGCAATGAAGGGGTAGAAAGCTACTCTGGCATGGGACCAGGCTGTGGCAGGCACTCCTCACCTGGCGCCCATCTGGAAGCCCTGGGCTTCCCCACACAGTTAGAGCCAGGAGGAACAAGGCAGCAGCTGGATGGGACCCAGGATGTGGGGCATGCCACATCTGGGCTAGGGTATCCGGTGGGCTCTGCCCTGATCACACACACCAGTGTGGGCTCTGCCCTGATCACACACCCCAGTGTGGACTCTGGTGGGTTTCCTGAACCAGATGGCTCGTGTGTCAATGCAGGTTGCTACAGCTGCTAAAAACAGGTTGATGGGAGTCCCTGCCATGGGATGAAGCTTGTCTGTCCCTGTCAGCTGAGGCAAGGCTGTTACGTGCATCTCTGAAGCCCTTGGCAGCACGCTAGCTCCTGGGGGATTCTGCTTCTGGATAGTTTTGTGGAAAAGACTGAGTACAAATTGGCATGTGTCTCTCTGAGCTGAAAATTGTTGGAGTCTGGGAGAGTGTCAAGAAAAGCATCACACCTGCTTGCCCTGTCCCTGTTCTGCTCCAGGCAGTTGCTCCTGGCCACTCTGGAGACACAACATGGGCTAGAAGGACTCTTGGGCCAGACCTTTGCTGCTCCCTGTGGAAACGATTTTGACTGTGTCTGGAGCCCTGCAGACACCTTCCTAGGAGTGCTCTCCTTTGCACAGGTGGGTGCCATGAGGCTCTGATCCCACCTCTGGTTTTGTCCACCTCTGATCACTGTGAAGGGCAGGAGAGTTGAGATCATGGTGGCTGTGGTCTCACCCAAACTGCATCTTTAGGAATAGATCCTCCTTTTCAGGTGTTGCCCAGCCATCTCCACTGGCTCTTTTAACACTCCTTTCAGCAAGGCAGCAGGTGACCTATTGGAGAGAGAAATGATCCCAGCATCAATATGGTGTTTTGCATGCTGTCCCCTTGGGATCTATAAGTATAGGCCAAATCAGAGTTATTCTAATCCTCTGCTTTGAGAGGTGCCGGCAAGATCCCACCATCTGGGAGTGGCTGCTCTGGGTGTTTTGGCTCCATGGCAGAATCCCTGAAATGCCTCAGGGGCATTTCTTGAGGTGCCTCTCAGGGGCACCTGCTGGGCCCTGGGCTGTTGAGGTCTAGAGTGCCTCAGGCACAAGCTGCTTTGCCAGTTTCTGACCACTGCTGCTTCTTCCACAGGAATCTGTCTGCAAATGGGTTGCCCCTCCGTGAGGTGTGAGTCCAAGGCCCCCAGTGCCTTGGGCATGCAGAGCATTACACTCTCAGCAGCTCCGGGTAGGCACCTGCACATCATGGGCAGGGTCCCCAGGAGTGACCTCTAAGCTGTGCAAAGGGAGTCTCCACCTGACCTTGGCCTGAGGTTGCCTGTTATGTCACATAAGCAAAGCCTGGTCCTTAAGCTGGGATCCTAACCAGGGTGGGGAGGGTAAGGAGGTGCATGCACAGCCCTGCTGGCACCCCACCACTCTGCTGGCTGCCAGCAAGCGAAGGGAGATGGAGGAGCACAGGGCAGGCACCCGGCATCTCTGCTGTCTCTGTGATCAGCCCCTGGAGCAGAGCACTCTGGATACCCCTGCAGATGACAGCTGGTGGCACTCAGCACCTCTGGAGCCACCCTCAAGGCTCTGAGGTTGCTTTCCATTCAAGGCATGTGCCTCAGCTCGACCCCACACGCTTCCCGTGGATTTAGGCATGCAGTGCCCATGGGGCTGGCTGCTGACAGTCCCCCTGTGTCACCAGACAGCAGCCTGTGGGTCTGGGGCTGCACACAGGCGCATCAGGCTGAGCTGACAGGCCTGGTGTGAAATAAGATGAATGGGCTGAAGTTGGTGAAAATGATTCTAATTTATAATCTGCTGCTTTGTGAAGCTCCCCAATTAATTCTCTCTAGATACATAAGTAGGCCACATGTTTGCTTTGCTTCAAATGTAATAAACATTACACTCTGTCCCCTGCTTTTAGTGCTGGTTCCTGTCAGAGCATTAGTCCCTATGGCTAATTCCTCACACCTGTCTCCCAGGCTCCTGGGACCTAGGCTGAGCATGGGGCGGAAACGCCAGGCTCCAGGAAACTTGTGGCATGGAGAGATAAATTGCTGATCAAAGGGCTAGTGCACAGTGCCTCTGAATATTTAGTTGCAGGCAAGGCAGCCTAGCCCACTAGGGAAAAGGCTTTGTTCCTGACGAGCTGTTTGCCTGGCTCTGCTCTGCAGCAGCGAGCAGCCGGGGTGGGATGGGGTGCTGGGATCTGCACACTCTCAGGCCACAAAGAACTGGCAAAGGTGGGGTCAGTGGGGTGTAACACCAGTGGGGAGGCTGTTCTTTGCAGCTCTGCTGGGGTCTAGCTGTTATCATAGGGCTGCTGCAGAACCGAGTCACTGGCCTTGTGCAGGAGGAAAAGTCTCTCCAACTGGTGCAGATGTGGGACCCGCAGCCATCTCCAGGGTAAGGGTGCTGCCTGCCTCAGCATCATGCGCTCCTTGCTGCTGCTCCTGCCCTTCCCTGCTGCTGCGGGGCAGGAGTTGAGCACAGCCTCTGCCATGCAGCCAGGCCAGGAGCTGCAGCGCTGTTGCCTAGATCTCCTGGAAAAGCCAGGAAGAGGTGGGGAGGGTCCCAGCAGGTAGGGGGGAGCCTGCCTGGGACATTCATGTCCCTAAAGTGTCAAGATGCCCAAAGAAAGCCCTGTACTGCCTCTATAGCCAAGGACAGTACCTCCCAAGAGTTCGGGCACTGCTGGCCCAGGAAGTGCTAGTATCTTTGTCAGGTGGAAATAGAGGTGATGGGCAGTCCCTTCTTGCTTCAAAGGCCTCCTATGCATGTAAAAATAGAACCAAGTTTTGCAAGGCTTTGCTGATCCCTCTCACCTCCTTCCTTACCTCCAGGGGATGGAGGTTGATTCCAGATTTGCTGATAACAAGGGTGCAGACAGGTTTGCATGAGAAAAAGCCAAGTGCTGGACAATGGGCTTTATTTTTTGTTTTGATTGTTTTGTGACTGAACACAATCTTCACTCTCTCTGCCTTGTTTTCCACCTCCTTCCCCGGTACAATCATTGTGGTCTCTTCACCTACCTAACAAGCCAAGCCCATCTCACAGGCACTGAGTGCGAAAACGGGTTGAAAAGCCCAGGTTTTGTCTTTGCCATCACATCTATCCTCCATCTAAATTGCAAGACTGCCAGGACTGAGGCAGCAAGTTCTGATACAGAGGCATGCATAAACTTTTGCTGAACTAGTGACCCTCCTCTTTGTCCTGTTGCCTGTGGCTTCCATGGTCCTCAGGCATCAGGAGACCTTTCCCAGGCCTTCCTCTCCTTTCCACACCCAGGAAACATCCTCCATCCTTGCTTACTTGCCCCAGCCTGCTCAGAACCCTAGACTTGCCCTGGTGCTGCGTTAGTTGAGCAGGTGAAGAAGCATAGAGCTGCTTTGAGACGCCTTTGGTGGAGGGTGAGTGAATTGGAATCGGTGTGTGCTGGGTGAAGGTGCCCACTTCCATCTGGTTTGATGCAATGATGGGTTATTGATTGCTGTGCACAAAAGTGGAGGCAGCTTACTTGGCACTGTGTTTTCACCATCTCCAGAGGGAAGAGAACTTTAAAAATCAGTTTAGAGTGTAGTATAATAGTGAATTTCAGCACCGCTACCACTAACAGACAGGCCTTGCTCTTCTCTCTCACCTGGCTTTACCCCTTGCATCCACAGCTTCTCTGATGGCATCTCAGTGCAAGTGAAGCACTTGCCTGGCCTCGGGCTCCCGTCCTGCCCTGGGTGGTCCAGAGCCAGCCACTCTGTGTCCCTCAGTCCACCTTAGGGAAGGGACAAATTCCTTG
This sequence comes from Oceanodroma leucorhoa, assembly GCA_030449065.1. Taxonomy (NCBI): domain Eukaryota; kingdom Metazoa; phylum Chordata; class Aves; order Procellariiformes; genus Oceanodroma; species Oceanodroma leucorhoa. Next base: position 3,754,802 of record JASVER010000090.1, on the reverse strand, counting down.
AGCCCTGGTAGGGAAGAGGTGCTGGCTTCTCACTCTGCGCCACAGCACCCAGTTCTGTGCTTGCTGTAGGCATGAGGAGCCTGGTTCAGCATCTGCAAAGTGTCTGACCGCACCGAGGGCACGCACTTCCCACCTACCCCACCTACGCTGTGGGGGTGAGCATTCGCTCTGCACTCCCTAAGGAGGTTCTAGCAGGAGGAGCTGTGCTGGGGCCTCTCAAGGACAGAGATGCCAGCCTGACCGTGGGCCACGTGCCCCCCCCTTTTCCTGGAGCCCCAGACACTGGCACTCGTGTGCCCCATGCAGGCCTGCCAGGGAGAGGAGCCAAGCAGCAGCTGTTATCAGGCTCACACAGACCTTCCCATCTGGCTGCTCTTCCGAGTAGTGATCCATGCTCCCTGCAGGTGCCGGGCAGCCTTCGCTGGGAGGTGCCGCCAAGGCAGGAGGTGCCGCTGCTCTGTCTGCAGTCTTGGCGTGACAGTCTCAGCCTGCCCCCTCCAAGCCAGGTTGGTGCAACCCCGGCAGTGCCTGCAGCCCCTTTTCTCATCTCAGATACGCAGATGGGAGCTGATACGGAGCCCTGGGATTTGAGTTGGCTCAGGCAGCTTGAGCTGTGTTGCAAGAGGCTGGAAACACAAAGCTCAGCCTGGGTCTGGGTCCAGAGCATTGGGGATGGAGAGCCGGTGCGCTCCAACAAGAGGATGCACACGGCCCTTGAGACTCTAAAGCCACCACTTCTCCCAACTGCTGTGAGGCGCAGTCCTCTCTGAGTCCTCCCTTCTGCCCTGCAGAGGTCTGCCAGGGCACCTGGGATCGGGGATCTGCATGGTTAGTGTCTGCACTGCTGCTCTCTGTCTGTTCTCCCCACAGCCGTTTGCAGTGTGCCACTGGCAGCAGGTGAAGGTGAAGGTGAAGGTGAAAGGAGAGCTGCTCACCTGCCTGATCGGAGCTCAGACTGAAGATCTTCGCTGTGGTGGTGTCAAGCTCTGTGACTGCAGAGCCACTGAGACTGAGCCAGGATGTTGTCATCTCTCCTGTGTCTCCTGAAGCTATCCCCAGAGCTTCTGGGAAGGGCTGAGCTAGTGGGTGCCCACCACCCTGTTGTCAAACCCTCTTTTGCGTAGCCTGGCCTGAGGCAGAGGTGTGGGGCTTGGGCTCGCTGTGCTGTGGAGATTGAGCCGGGCTGCAGCTGTGCCACTGGCTGCAGACGCTTCTGCACGGCACAGGGCAAAGCAGCCGTACCCTCAGGTGCCTGCTGCTTGCTCGGTCCCTGGCAGATGGGGAGGGGTGCTGGCTCCTGGGGAGCTGTGCCAGGACGTGTTTCCAGGCCTGAGATGGGAGTGTTTCTCCCTGATCGATGCAGTTTGTTTCAGAGGTGATGGAGCACTCTCTGCAGGAGCAGACTGAAGCTGGTGAGCACAGGGGCAGCCAGGCTGGTGAAGCAAGACGTTTTAAATGCTTTTCATTCCAGCTCTCTGCAGCCTGTGCCTTGCCAGGAGCTGCTCTCTTTTCAGTTAGCTTTGTAACTGCGTTAGATCCTAGTAAACAAGAGCTTTCCAAGTATGTTGCAGGAGCCAAGGCAGCTCTAGGCATCTTAGTCGTGTCCCTGGGGATAGGGCTGCTGGGTGCTGCTGGCACCATGACACAACTGCTCCACACCTTGGCTTTGAGGATCCCCAACACCTCGTCTGGGGAGACTGAGCCAGGGGTCTGGCTGCGGGGCGGGAGAGGGCAGTCCCCTGACTGCCACCTTGGAGAGCAGGGCTCTGCTCTCAGCCTGGGTTGGACACTCTCAGCACAGCTGTACTCCCTCTGCGTGTGTTACCTGCTCTTTTCTCACTCCGTCTACACCACAGAGAGAGGACAAAGGAGTGAGGAGTTAGAAGAGGTAACAGAGCTGAGCACCCAGGACCACCAAGCCCCACCAGCCTTCTCAGGCTCAGGTTCCCTCATCTTTCGTGGCACCCCCTCATGCTCAGAGAGCTGCCAGTGTCAGACCCTGCTTGCACCCAGCTTCCCCACCTGGCCTGGCTCCTGTCCTGAATATATTTTTACATTTTATGACTCTCGGAGTTTTTTAAATTTAATGGGTTCTTTTTTTTCTTTCTTCCTTCTTATCACCTGAGCTGGATCCTCTCTGAGCTGCTGCCAGCTCCAGGGATTACAAGTGAATAATTTAGGTCTGATGGTGCGTTTGAAGTTTAAGAGAAGGAAGTGGCATATGTAGCCTGCTCCTCATCCCTGCCCCAGCGCCATGGTGCAGGCCGCTGCTGTTTCTCCAAAGGCAATTTCAAGGATTCCCTAAGGAGCCACACTCTGAACATTGCATGGCCCTACTCAGGCATGGCCTTCCAGATCCAGGCAGCCTGGAGGCCAAGGCTCCCAGGGCACCACAGGGGCAATGGGCTCGTTTTTGCCCAGCTGCCCTTACAGGCTGCTGCTCTGCAGGGAGGCAGCTCCCCAGCACCAGCACTGGAGGGTTGCTGCGCGCACCGAGGACTGAACCGCAGCACTGTGCCTGTGTGAGGGACTCGGGCCTCGCTTGCCAGCCCAGGGCCAGGAGGGGTTAATTGCCAAACTAGTGTGTGTGTTTTGGCAGCTCTGAAGCATAATGAAGAAAGCAATGGGCAAACATGACCTGCTGGAGAGCTGACTTATGGGGTAGCTGCTGCTGGGCGAGAGGAGGTGCCTCTAGAGTCACCAGCCTGTTGTCTCCAGATACTGGCGGAGGAAGGAAGGACTTGCAGTGTCCTGAGCAATGGCAATGCAGAGCTTTTGGCTGGCTTGCTCATCTTTGCTGAGTGCAGAGCACGCCGCTGCTTGACTCTCCCAGGACGCGTTGAACTCCACAGGGTCCGGAAGAAGATGAGACGTCCCTCCCCATGTCCCAGGGGGTGTGTGCTGCCATCAGTGGTCTCTGTGGTCTGTGCTTGCACAATGATGTCAAGTGTTGCTGGGGATACAGAGAGATACTCTGGGAAATGATTTTTAACCCCCTGTGATTCACTGTTCAGAAAGCTAAGTCACTTTTGTCAAGGCTGGTTCAGTAGCAGCCCCAATGGAGGCAATATCTTCCTCATATATACACTTGTCTTTGCAAAATTTAAGTTTGAACTTTAGTGGTTTCCAGGAGCTCTTGGAAGAAGTAACAAGCATATCACAGGGTCCAGCATTAAATCTTTCCCTGCTGGAATGCAGTAGAGAACGGAAACTGTCAGGCAGTTTGAGATCCACTTAACAGCAATTAGTGCAGATGAAAGAAGCACTAATGGGAAAGCCCCAGTCTCTGTGCCTTGGGGTGGGAGGAGGAAAGGAATATGTAAGGGAAAATATAAACATGACAAAATGTGGCTGTGTATCCCACAAAACAATGAGTCATTTTAACATTTCAAATCCTTTTTATGCAAGCAGAAACAGTCGATCAATATGTGACAGAATTAAAGACCTGCAGTAAAACCTTGGAGCTGAGGATCTGTGAGAATTGTGAACACAGACTAACCTGCAGAATTCTGCATACAGCATCAAAGGAAAGGCAACTGTATGTACAAGAGCCAGAAGCTTCAACAGCAGAAATCTGCTGGGCAAGAGGACTCCTCTGCCCACCCAGGGAAGCACCCGTTGGAGAGGAGAAACCATCACTGGCAACAGATATGGAGCACCTACAGAAAGTAGGAGTATTTCCCAGAAAACTCCAAGTTACCACAAATGTGGCCCTAAACCATATACTTGTAAAAGCCTGCAAAATGTCCTTCAGAATGTGTGTTTATAAAAGCCATGCCATGGATCTAGGGGACTTTCGGCCAGTAAGAGCATCTCATAGACTTTACCCTGTGAAGTGGTGAAAACTTCACAGTTCACATCAAGAGATGCCATTCTATGATTCTATGCCACAGCTAACTTCAAGACAAAGACAATTTCAAGGTAGGTTAGTAGGACAGTATCCCTGGAAAAAGGAAAGGCAAGCGTACAACACCAAAACAGGTGAATACTTAGTTATGTGCACAAAGGGCGTGATGGACTATGTTTGAATCTATTTAAAAATACCCTCTACTGGGCCATTTGAAGAGTAGTAGGGAAGATACAATTGCACAGTTTGGAAATACTAACATTTTTAGAAAGATAGGGTCATTCTCTGGATCCTGGTAAGTGAGTGAGAAAAAGAGGATCATTCTCTGGATCCTGGTAATTGAGTGAGCAGAGGAGCTCAACATGATACACTTACAACATGTCTTTTGGGAGGTTCAGATTCCTGCAGCTGGACTTTGGAAAAGCTGTAGAAGCTTATCATATACGCAGAGAAGCCTGCTACTGGCAACAGCAGAACAATAAATGGCACAAGGAAAGCATAACTTTAAAGAGAATTAAGTACAACAGGGGTTACCAAGGGGATGAAGGAAGCCAGGGGATTGACTGGAGATGCACATATATTGACTGTTAAAAGCAATGGATCTAATAGTGGTGGTGGCTGAGGAGGATTTGAGTCAGAGGGGACTAGGCATGATGAAAGATAAGCAGAGCTGGGTCTGATGGTGCACCTTCCAGATGTAGGCACTGGATAGGGCTTCCTTTCCCTTTGGTGTAGGAGGGCTTTGCTTGTCCCTCCCAAACACATTATGGTGGTCTTCCCAATCCAGAGCGCATATCCTTCAGAGTGCTGGGCTCAGCCCTAGTGTACTTCAGAAGTGGTCAGATCACTCTGCCTTTCTGGGATGTGAGTCCAAAGACAATCCTAGTACCAGAAATAAACGACTATTTTCCAGCTTACATCCTCTCCACAGCTTTTTGCAGCCAGATTGTGGCTTTCATTGCACCACAGTTCTCCTACCATTGTTATGGGAAGATTATGATTGCTTTGAGCCCTGTTTTCTCTCTGCTCTTGGCTGGTGTCAGCGCCACAGAAGAGTGCGTGTGAGAGAATGAGTGTGTGTGCATGTGGGTTTACTAGGAAGAGGATGACAAAAGGAGGCTGTATCATGCTCCTCCTGCCAGTTAGCCCTATCCTAAGCTTTCCATCTCGCTGGGACCCTTGGGTGCAGCCCAGACCTGATAGCCCAAACCTCTGCCTTTCCTCCATTTTCTTTGCGCTGGTTTGTTATATTGCATATCTAGGGCATAGCTTCAGTTATCCACTCTCTTGCAACGCCTAGGTGGTGAGCCGTGCATCTAGCTGAGGGTCTTGGGATCAAACAACTTGGAAAGAGTGCCTGTGCCACTGACGGAAGGGCATTGTGCAAACATGTCCCACAGCAGGGGGTCGTTCTCCCCAGCTCACCTCTCAGTCACGCTCTCTGCCTGCCCACTAGCAGAGCCAAACACTTGCCACTGGGCTTTCCTCAGGCCATACTCTGGGACTGGACCAGCAAGGCAAATGCTGAATGACGGCTACAAATAACTGCCCCAACCATTATTTTTTATAGGCTGAGTGGCAGCATTTCATGCTGGGCACAACCAGCAGTGGAGATGAAAGCTTGAAGCCAAATAGACATCACAGAGCCAGTACAAATGCTATTTATTAAAGAAATGCCTGGATTGCAGAGGAAGCAGAAAGGTGTGTCTTGAAAGGAACTTTTAATGCCTGTAAGTGAAAAGCAACAAGGGCTGGGAAGCAAGGGGAGCTGCCAGAGGCAACAGCTAATGGACCTGGTACTGGGGTGGCAGCAGGGAGCATGTGGCTGGGAGCCAAAAGGTAAGTTGCGCTGCTTCATCTGTAGCCGTAAAAGCAACAGCTGCGTGATGGGGCTGCCCAAGCTGAGCTGACAGGCAAAAAAGTGCTGCTGGGGAAGGGGATATCCCCAGGCTCCCACAGGGTACTGCTGTTCTTTACTGTGGTCTGTGCGGAGAAACTAATAACCACGCACTCCTGTCAGCAGGGTACGTTGCATTTCTGCACCCTTCAGCACTGGAGCAGGGACTCCAGCTCCCACCTCGTGGTCCGGATCCAGTGCCTCAGCTGCTGAGCTCATCTGAGCAGACTCCCCATCCACCCCTTCCCAATGTGTCAGCACAGCCACTCCAGGCTAGGCTCCAAGCCCTCCTTCCCCCATCGCTGCAAATAGGCCTGCCCCATGCAAGGGCAAGTTTCCAGCTTCCAACAGCTAACCAGTCCCTTTCTTCCAGGTGTACATCCTCTGGCTAGGCTTAGGATACTTATGGGGGTGAGCACCACACAGGCCACCATTACCTTCTTCCGCAACACCTCCCTGGCCCCAGGCCTTGCATTTTCCCTTGCTAGCACCCCTGACTGCACAGCAGCCTGTCCGGTCGTGCCAGCCTCTCAGCTGGGGGTACTGCATGCGCATGCCTGTCCCCAGCCCCGGCGTCACTCTGAGCAGCAGGATCTGCTGCATTAGGTCCGTTTCAAGAGCCCCTCCAGGTCAGTTAGCAATTACCTGCACCAGATACGCACTTGGAAAGGAGCTTCTGATCTCTTTAATGCACTCGTCTTCCTCTTTCAATTTCAAATTCGCCTCACTGGAAGTAGGCACTTCAGCCTCTTCTACTGACCATGGTAAATTAGGATTTCGTCCAGTTCTGTTGGTTTTGCTGATATAGATGTTTTTCCCTACAGAGGCGATGCCATGACCAATCTGAGGTGTGCCCAAACCCCCTCCATTCAAACTCTTCCAGCTGAGCCTGCAGGTGATGTCATGGTACACAGAGTATTTCTGCACAGACCACTGGCACTAGTGTGTGCTGAGGAGCCTCTCCCAGGATGGGCACCCTGCTGCCAAAGCTCCTGTTATCAATTCAGACTGGTGCCCCGTGTTGTTGAGACATGGCCAGTGAGCAAAGGCATTCCCTTCCTTAAAGCGTCAGCTGCAGTGCAAGTTTCCCATCTGCATACTCCTGCCTTGTCCTGGAAGGAAAAGGACTGGAAAGAAGGAAAGCCAGTGTCTTTGCATCTGTCTTTATCCTTGTGCTGAAACCTGACTGCCAACATGATGTCACAAAGATGTTTTCTACAGTGACATACTTCATGCTGGGCTCTTCCAACATAGCACTGGTCACACTGTGGGAATGCTCCAGCTGGTTAGTTCTGCTGCTCAGCTGAGGAAGACAACGTTCTCCTGCTAATGCCTGAGGACACGCTCCCAAGGGAAGGGAGCTGCTCTGCAATCTTGCAGCTGGTGCATCTGCAGCAGTCTCTGAGGCCAGTGCAGAGCCATCCCCTAGCACTTCCCTCCGTAGGCTCAGCTGGGAGCGGCCAGGGCCAGCTATCTGCATGCAGGCCAGAAGCTGATGGGGAAGGGGTCTGACAGTTTGCTGCTAACCTCTTCACAGGGGTCCTGGGGCCTGATGGGGTCACACAATGCCCTATCCCAAACCAGTAGTTCAGTGCTCAGAGGCAGAAGCAATTTTACATAAAGTTCAATTAAATATTTGCTTTATAATTGCACAACAAATTATTCATAAAGGCATTGGAATCTAATCACGAGGCTGATACCGTGGAGTCTGCAAATGACACAGTACCTGGGGAGAATAAAGATGGAGGGAGCTGCCAGGCTCTGGTGACAGGCAGTGCTTAAATGTGTGGGACAGTGGGAATGCTCCCAAGAAAAGACTTGAAGCAGCACCAGAGAGCCTCAGCGAGGCAGGGCCATTTGGCTGGCAGGAGTAAGTGGGGTGGCAGGTGAGAAATGGCTCTGGGCAATAGATTGGGGGTTTTGGCCCGTGTGTGCCCAGCAAACTTAGGCCAGCGCTGGGCTGTGCGCCTCCCAACCATGTTATGTCAGCTCCAGCTTTGTGTGGGCATGCTCTGTGGTGTGTTAAGGAGTGGCCCCAACTCCGCAGGACCTGTGTGAGCACAGAATTGCTGCCTTCAGCTCTTGCCCCTATCTCCAGCAGGAATCACAGTGCCGGGCCTTTTAGGGGGTGCAGAGGCCTCTCCCCTAGCCATGGGGTATGAAGACAGTCATGTGGTGCAACCAGCCTATGGGGTCCATCTTTCTGGACCTGTGCCAGAGCAGCATCCAGGAAAAGGCAGGAGGCAATCTGGGCACGTAATGTGGCATCCCACACTGCAGCCCCCAGGAGACAGGCAGTGTGAGGCAAGGACATGCTGCTTGCAAGAGGTGGCTGCTAAGCACAGCAGGAGCAAATGTGACCACCCAGGGACCCTTTGCAGGGAGTTTGGCAGGGGGACTTCCTTCCATGCAGCCTTCATGGCATCCTGAGCTGCAGCTCTGGGAGCAAAGCCCTCTCTGCCACTCCTAACACCCAGTGTTCAGCTCCTTTCAGGGTGAACTTGGAGTGAAGCAGACTGAATCCCACTCCCCATGAAGAGCGAGACTGATGGGACTGAGCTATGTAAATCTGTTTTTTCTGCTGAGATGAGGCGGGGTGAGGTCAGAGATTGAAAACAGGTCTGCTGGGCAGATGCCCTGCAGGGCACCCAGCGTTAGGTAGGCTCTGACTGACAGGGGAGCTGCATCCTGGACAGAGTGCTGGACTGGAGATGGATTGCCTGCCAGCCAAATGTGAACATTAGACAAGGAGTTAGATTAATGGGAGCTGGCTCTGCCAACAGAGAGGTGAGTCACAGAGCTTGTCCTGTGCTGAATCTGTTTCTCCAATAGGAAAGAAGTAGGAGGATTTAGCGAGATTAATCTCTCCTAGAGTTGTGAGAATAGCCAGGATTCATGGGCTTCTCAACAACAAATTTCCAAGTAAGCAGACAGCACTTTGACTTGCTCCATGTGACACAGTGCAGATCTGTACTGGTAATGCTGGAATTCCCTGCCACTGGTCACAGGTAAGATCGACCATAATTCCGTGCTCACACATCAACCCTGCAAAGCACAGGCTGCACAGAAGCACCAAGAAAGCAGTGGCTTGAAAACACTTCTTCCCTGAATTTTCCTGAAGTCGTTGTCTGCAGCTGCTCCACCCCAAACAATGCTGGACCCTGCACAGAACATGTGAGAAAGTGGTAAGAAAGAACTCCTTTTGGCAGCTGAGGGGGGTTGGTGACACATCACCTGGGAGACCGTGCCAGGACTCTGTCATCTTTGCATGAGGGAGGAGCAGGGAGCAGGACTGGACAAGAGCCCGAGCATCTTTCCTGGTGTGATCAACTCTTCCCTCTGGCTAGCAGTTTGTGATACAGTAGGAATGACAAACCTGGCGGGAGCTGCAAGTGAGAGGGGAGGGAGAGCAGGTCCTTCATGGCTACTTTTTGGCAGGAGGTGATGGGGAGCTCTCGGGCACCCCTGTGTCTGCCCCTCCCAGCACCGAACTCACCAGGGAGGAGGATGAGGCCAGGAAGAGGAAATCTTGGTAAACATTTTTTATGTCGTGTTTACAGGAACTGTGGAGAGAGAATCTCCACTAGTGAACCAGGGAGATTTTCTTGGAGAAGGCAAATTTCCATCCCATGTTGGGAGTCATGTTTCTTTCTGATATTTCTTCAGCTGTTCATGTCATGGCTCTTCAGTCTGAGCAGTTTTACAAACGTGTTGTGGAGATGAAAGCACCAGGGAAAGCTGCTCAGGATCAAGTTGGAAAAGCGTTTAACTTTCAACTCCTTCCAGACAAAGGCACACAGAGGAAGCAGGGGGGAGTGCAAAGACTGGGAAAAGGAAGAGGAAGGAGCAAAAAGAGATAAGGAGAATAGATGAGTGAAAGGGACAGAGCAGAGAAGACAAATCACAACAAGAAAAGGAATAAGTGACTAGCAGACAGAAAGGGAGAGAGAGGGAGAGAACAAAGCAAAGGGGCCTGGAGCTCAATGAGATGGGGAGAGTATATCAGAATAAGGGAAGACTGCTGCAGCTAAAGGAGAGCTAAGAAGTACAAAAGAGCTATTTGAATGCTGGGATAAAGCAATGATGGGAATAAGAGGAAAGGAGAAGCCAGATGAGGACTAAATTCCCATGGAGATAAAGGGGATGGCAGCAAAGTCAAAGGATAACCCATCCATCCTTCTGTCACTGAGAATACAAGACATAACATGAAAGTGTCATGTTGACTTTTGAGAGAGGCTGCGGGACGGAGCTGTGGAGGCTGCGTTCAGTGTTCGCGCGCGTGGAGAGCCATGCTCCCAAAGTGAGTGATCATGTCACGGGTGGTCCTTGTTCTCCTGCTTTGCATGCTCCGTCATCCCTTCCCCACAGTGCATGGGGCAGCTCCTGGCCTGTGCTACTGTGTGACGTGGGCATACTCGGAAGCATTGCTGATTTCAGGTCTCACAGAAGAACTGTCATAACGCGCCTTGTTACAGGGCTCTCTGGGGCTCATTTGGGAGCTGGGCTGGGGCAGGCCTGGCTGGCCTTATTAGCACCCTGCGGGACACCAGCAAGAGGGCATAGAATCAAAGGATCATAGAATCATAGAATAGTTTGGGTGGGAAAGGACCTTCCAAAGGTCATCTAGTCCAACCCCCTGCAGTGAGCAGGGACATCTTCAGCTAGATCAGGCATGGAGCATCTGTGACATGGGGGAGGGGGTGATGGTAGGAGAGACAAACCTTCCCTGGCTCCAGGGTAGGGGGGTCTTAGCAAAAACAGATTGGAAAAGGGCACAACTATAGACAAGTGCTGGAACCATCTCCACCCAGTATCACACCAGCTTATTGGATGCTTTCTGCCAGGTGGGCTCAGCTCCATCTGCGCTGCCACTGCACTGTGAGAGGCAGCCTCTTGGCTGTCCCAGGGAAAGGATCTGGGTGTTTCCAGTGCCTGTGTCAATGTTGGCACAAGAGCCTAGCAGCTGTCCTAGGGCTAGATTGGCACTGAGCAAGGTCTCTGTTTGCAAACAGTGTTAGCGATGGAGCAGCTGTGCTCCAGGCTTTGCTCCTTTCCCCTTGTGCATCAGGCACAAGTGGGATCTACTTCGGCAGCAGTGCTTGCAGCTGGGAGGTTTCTCACTCTCACACTGGGACTGAGGACATTTCTAGATGCTTCCATCTCTGAAGGGGCTGGTATGGAGCATTTCCTAGGTCTTCTTCAGGGCCCCATTGGCCTTTGAGGGTGGGAGTCATGCAGCAGTACAAGGATGGGAAGCTTTGTGCCAGCCAGTGCAAAGGTGGGGAGGACCTTTGCAGTGCCTGAGCCTGCTGCTGGATCTGTGCCCTGCTCGCCTCTTCGTCTGGAAAAGGAGGAGTCACTCCTCCTGGATTCATGCTGTGGTTATAAACCACTCTCTTTTGCTTTCCATCCACCTCTCCCTGACCTGCAGGCCACCTGCCTGTGCAGGACACACCATGCCCAGGTGGTTTGTGGATAACCTGCTGCTGGGTTACCACTGTTTCTTGGCCCGTATTGGCCAAGCAGAGGATTTGTTTGCCTTATGCAAGGCACTGCACATACGGAGCAACAGGGCATTCTTCAACAACACCTTCTCTGGTGTTCCCTTGTATCCCTTCCAGGGCCAAACTCCAAGGCCCAATACCAGAGATTGCTGTGGAAGCAGGAGACCATTTTCTCCAGGTAAGATGTGAGACCCTGGACAGTGGAGACTGGAAAATGTCCCACTGGGGGCTGTTTGCCTGAGTCATGGCTAAACCCTAACTTGCATGATCAGATTTATCTGTCCCAAAATGATATTGCAGCCTAACCAGCCTTGAGCTTCTTCCCTGCTTCTGTCTTCCACCTGTCCTAATCATAACCAGAGTGGTCTGTAAACTTGTCACTCTGCTGTGGATCCTGCTGGCATGCGACTCCCTATTGCAGGCAGCAAGCTGTGCAGCTGTTCCTGCCCCTGTGACCCCAGAGTGCTGCTGAGCCTGGATGGTGCCAGCCATGGTTCAAGCAGGGCTCTGGAGGAGGCACCTGAGACCTGACGTGGGTGCTGAGGATGCCAGCTGCCATGGCCACCTAGGTGCACATCAGGAGGGGGTCTGCCAGCCCCAGCCCCAGCCCCTGCGGTGCCCAGAGGCTACCTGTCATGCCCAGAGCCCCCACCACAGCCCCTGCCAAGCTGCCACTGGGCCATTGGGATCTGGCCCTATTCAAGGGCTGGCAAAGGGTGGACTGGGGTCTCCCTGACCTGCTGGATGCCCCAGCACCCCGGCCCAGTGCTGCGCTCACTTGCACAGAGTTTGTGCGTTCTCAGCCGCGGGCACGGCCTGGCGTTGGTGCTCGGAGGGGCTGGCCTGAGCCGGAGGAGGCACGGTCTGCCCCCTGCCCCCGGCACGGCGGCTCCCCGCCTCCASGGTGGCCCTGGCCGCTGCCGACGGTCCCCGGGCAGGCACGGTACTGCGGTCAGTGGAGGCGACGCGGGTGCCCGGGGCGGGGGCACCGTAGGGCGGCTGGCACCGCGGGGCGGGGGAGAGGGCCCGTGTTGCGGGCAGCGCCCCCCCGCCGTCCCGGGGGCCGCGGCAGCCGGCGGGGGTCAGCTGCCCGCAGGGCCGGGGCCGGGCAGGGGTGGAGCAGGCCCTGCAGCCGGGTGCCGAGGCACGGGGCGGGCCGGTCGCCGCGGCCGGTCTCTAGGGGAGGTCCCCGGGGCCCGCTGCCCGGGGCCGGTCCCGGGCGGGGACCCGGCGCTGCATTCTCAGAGTCTCCAGCAGAGGCTGGGCTGGGCTGGGCTGGGCAGGGCTGGCGGGGAAGGAGGGAAGGACGGGAGCGAAGGAAGCGAGGGGGAGGAAGGCGGCTCTCGCCGCACATGCATCCCCAGCCACGCTCCCCGCCGCCCGCGCCCCGCCTCGCTCCGTGCCCGCCCGGTGCCAGCAGCCGCCGCCGCTCGCCGCCGC
>JASVER010000090.1:3609290-3741832 GCA_030449065.1 Oceanodroma leucorhoa | reverse complement strand
TCGGCGGGCGGCGGGGCGCGGCGGGGCGGGCACCGCGGGGGAGCCCAACTTCTCCGTCCGTCGCTGCGCCGCAAACTTTGCTGCCGCTCGGCGGGGCTGCGGCTGGCGCTCCCCGCAGGTGAGTGCGGTCTCGGCCCTGCCTGGGACCGCGGGCTGCCACCGTTGCGTTGCTTCAGCTGGAGAGCAGGTGGGGCCGGAGATTTTATGCCCCTTTATGCTGCCGGGGTGCGCAGCGTGTGGTACCCGGCGCTCCAGCACTGGCTCTGTCAGCAGCAGGGTTTCAGCATACCCTTCAATTAAAGCGTTCGGGTGCTTAAAGAGCTGCAGCTCTGTTTTAAACCAGTGATATCTTAAAACATCCTCTTTGGGCTCCTTCCTACCCAAGAGCTATCGCCCCATTTTTCTTACTGAGACCAGAGCCCTTCATGCTAGTTACCACAGGGGCTTTGCTCAGGGATGTGTGTGAACGAGCAGCCGAGATGCCAGAGGAGTCCTGCCCAAGTCCTTTTAGCAGGCAGGGTAACATCTCTTTCTACAGAGCCACATTTTTCTAAGAACAAACTAAAAATAACTATGCCAAAACTAGCACTTTCCTCATTTAAAATGCAGTTCCCAAATGGCTGTGCACTGGCCTTCTGGGTGCGAGTGCTGCAGCCACGTCCGCTCCTCCTGCATGCCCAGCTACAGCAGCTCATCCAGGCCCAGAGCTGCCAGTGCTGAGTGCGTCTTGCTGAGTGTCCTGGGAGCACATCCTGTGGCAGCCAGGCTCCTGCGGTCGCTCGCGGTGCCGGCAGGGGAAGGAAGGATCCAGTAGATGCCTCTCCTCTTTTTTGTTTGATTTCTGGCAGTTGTAACACCCCTTACAATCTGGGGAGATCTGTGTTGTCTTTTCTTCTAACCTCATTTTATGCATTAACAAGACCAGTTAAGGGATGATGGTGTAGATAGCAAGGAGAGGCAGGCTCAGAGTTCAGATATAACTTCATAAGACAGTGCATCTCAGGGAAGCCTTTGGACCTGAGAGGGCTAAGAAGGGTGGCTCCACCAGGGCTCTGGTTCTCCAGAGCTTGCTTGCATGGCCTGAGGAAATAAATGGGGAGATGTCCCTGCTACTAGGCTGGTACTATGCTGTTAAAATACCGTGAATTGCAACGACAGCCAATACCATAGTCTTGCACGCCACTAAGGAAATCTCAGATGATGACTGTTTCTTTGGGACTGTTTCTGTCTCTTCAGAGTACCTCATGTTCAGAGAATGGCTGAAGCCTGCAGTCTCTGTACTTAAAGATCTTGTGCCCAGCTCAGACAGAGCCTGGGCTTTGCCAGGTTTTCCCTTATGAGACTAGTGGATGCTTTCCACCTATTTCATACGCACTGGGTGAGGAGTATTTGCAGCAAACAATTATCAGGGTTGGAGATCATGATCCTGGTACATCAGTTTTCAAATGCTGAAAATAAATTGCTTCTCTGGCTTTGGGTATTACATAGCAGGGGGAAATGGAAACAAGAGTCTGAAATGGTTTTCCTGTACTGATAACTGTGTGTGTTTGTGTTCGAGACCAAAGGGTGGTTTTGCTGCTCATTGATGAAATCCCTAAAAATGTTGACAGTACCCTGAGTGCAGCACAGGGTAGAGCCCACTAAAATCTGAATAAGCTGGCCCAGATTCCGTACAGACTTTTATATCACATACACCTCTCTGCTCCAGTGAGGTCGGGGTCTGAGCAAGTGAGGCTTGGTCTCTGTATGAAATGCTGGTTGCTGAATAATACAATGGTGAAATTGGTGGGCTTGTGAAAGAAAAAGTATGTGCTGTTTCATAGGTGAAAAGAGCCAGCTTTGTTCCTGCCTAAAAAAAAAAATGCCCTTTGCTTTTTGGTGCATTGACACTTTATAATATGATATGGGGATTTCATACCCAGGACAGAGAAGTGRCTACTGAAACAAGGTCAATTTTAAAACTCTTTTTCAAAAGAAGGTAGCAGGTCTCCAGAAAAAAAAATGAAAAGGCTGTCGGTGGGTTAAAAATAACAGTTAAAATCTTATTTTTCCTAGCTCTGTATCAAATAATATTATATTTTCATGATTTAAAATGCAATATCATATTTGAAAAATCCATAGTTCCTTGCTTGTGTGTAAGGATTCTCAGAATAGGGTCATAATTTATTGTTTGTTGTGTATATTGTCTGATCAGCTTTTTGCTTTTTTGCACTTTGAAAATGATATTGAGCTAACAGGCTTTTTTCCTAACGAATTTTACTTTTGTGCTCCTAATCACTAGCCCATAGTAGTAAAATTTGGTTGCAAATATTGTTGAGGAATGTTTGTTTGTTTGAAACCCCTTTTGCTACCCATGGACTTTATTTTGTTAGAAGGATTAGATTGTTCATGGAAGCTTTGAAACAAAACTGGACTTTAGGTGGGATTTGATCTGATGTTATTCCTTTAAAGTATAATTACATGTTTTTCAAATAATTATTTTTATATTTTGAAAGCCCATGTTTGAAAAGTAAAGAAAAACAAATCGAAGAAGAAATAGTGTGGTGATACTTGTGTTCTTTTGACATCAGGTCGCTGAACAGTATTTGTGCATAAGAATACAACCATGTACGAATTTGTGTCATTATCTTTTAACCACGTGGTTGTGCACCTGTGTTTGGCTTTACAAGCAATGACACTTCTCTGCAGATAAGTCCATACGTATCCTGAGGCACGGGCCATTTGGAGTGATCTGCTTTTTTGAAAAATTACATGTAAAGATTAGGTAGGTGTGAGTCTCAACAAGATTCCTTGCCTGTGGTGGTAGGTGGACACGGTGTACAGCACCTTGCTGTTTGCTGGATCTCTTTTGTCTCTACCACCAGTTTATTCCATGGCATTGCGTTGCAGGGAAGGGTGGCTGCTGGGGAGGGATGTAACCAGCTTTGCCTCGGACCCTGTTTGTAGCCCTGAGGGTGTCCTGCCCTGCACCCTTGGCACTTGCCAGCTGTTTGTTCTCCAGCTAGCAGGGCTCCCCGCATTTTACCTTGTCCTTGGGTGATGTCTGTGTGTGGCTGTGCCCTGGGCTGCAAGGGTGCAGAGCTCTGCCCCTTGGATTTGGTTACTCTAGCATTTGCAGGGCTCACGCCGTGTTGCTTGTGAAGCACAGTCCTTGCTCCACCCCAGCAGAAAAGCTGGGGCTTTGTGGCTGGGTTTGGGCAGTAAATTGCTGCCTATCAGCCCTCCTTGCTCCCGTGCAGACCTGGTATATGGGGAGCTCATTCCAGGGTTTTGGACGGGGACTCAGCCGTTCACCTAGCACGGGTTGGATGCCCACTACCTACTCAGCCTTGTGGGGCATCTGTATCTGCAGTTGCATCCAGTTTATGGGTTGGTTTCTGTCAGAGAGCTGTGGAGGGGTCAGTGGAGGGGCTCTCTGTTCCTGCTGGTAGCCACTGCAGAGACCCATCCTCGCGGTTCACAATTTCTTTTTCATTTAATCATCACTTTTTATTATTTGCAAAGTCCGTAAAAGGAATACAGCACATTACAGTAATTTTCAGTCTTATCCTTTGCAACAGCCCTTTTTACAGAGACTAGTCCAGACTTTACTTTAGTCTGGCTCTGTGTTTCCTTCATTTTTCTTTCTTTTCGTTGTCTTTCGTGCTGCGGCTGAGAGGAGATAGTTCTGTGTTATCCTGTTGGGGAAAGGTTGTTGGATGGCACTTTAGTGCTGGTTCTACAGTGCAATGTCTGGGTAGCAAAAGTGGACATCTTCTTCAGCAATCTGTGCCTTCCCTAATCCCACAAGGCCAGTCGGGATGCCTGCAGAGGGTGTAGGTTCTTTTTTTTCCTATGGAAGCTGTGGGTTTTCTTCTTGGTGATGCTGTTCCTCTGATCCTCTTGCAGTGTGGTTTGAGTTCTCCCCGCAAATCGATGTCTCCGGCTCTTTGGCAGTGTTACGGCACCTTCTCTTTTCTCCTTTGAGGGCCTGTGGGACGTCGTGGGCATTGGCATGTGGTAGGTGGCAGCCGGGTGCGGAGCCCGCTGCAGCTGCAGAGCTCCCTTTGCTGTTAATATTACCTGGTGTAGGTAAGGCAAATGGGGATACACGACACTGCTAGGAGGTGGGAGCATGAGGAGAGACTGTTGACAGTGCACGGGTTGGTCTGGGGCTGCCTGTGCCTCAGAGGGCTGGGCATGGCTTTTGCCTTCAAACCCCGGGTTTCAGAGTGCCTGCCCTGCCGCCTCCTCGCTGAGCTGACCCAGCCTCGCGGCCGGTGCCCTGCTGCGCCCGCTCCGGCGCGGGGACGCGCTGTGCTGGTGGGCGAGCGCGCACCGGTACCGGCTGGGGACAGAGGCAGCCCCGGTGCTGTCAGGCATTTCTCCCCAGAGGTCCTATAAGGCCTCTTTGAAGAAAAGGTGGAGGATAGACCCTGCTAAGCTGAGGCCCCCGCATTGTTCTGCTTGAGCGTGGGAGTAGTTGTGCCCTCGGGCGTAGGAAAGGCAGCCAGCCCCAGGGCCGGGTTTGGACTGGACCATTCACTGCTGCTAAACCTACAAGCAGTGCTGAAAATCAAGGTGCTTTTCGGAGAGTGTCTCCTTTCTGCTGGGTGCCCCATCTCAGGATAGCTCACTAAACACAAGTGAAGGTTATAATACTCATTGCAACCTAATGATATTTTTTTAGCAAATGGCAGCACTTCTCTGGATTCCCAGACCTGCCCTGCTTCTCTTGTCCGTGGGAAATCTGCACTTGCCTCCTCTCTGTGTGCTGTGCCCCATTCTGCTGCCCTGCATTTACTCACTTCCTTGCCCCTCACTCTGCTTCTGGCAGTACCATCAATGAGCCTGGAAAAATAAGCCCAACAGAGCTCATTCAGTTTTGACTCTACTCAATGCTACACTTCCTAATTTTGGATCTCTTGTGAGAGAGCTATGCCCTTAGCTCATACACTGCAGGACTAAGACTCTGGGCAAAGTGCCTGTTAACATTACTATCAAAGTGTTGCGTGCAGGGTCTACTCCACAAACGGACAGCAACCTTGCCTGTCTCACATGCTCTGTCACTGCTGGCGCCTGTGCTGAATTTGGCCCTGACTGGCTGATGATGGAAGCTCTGGGTGCAATGGAGGTGATGCTGGGCTTGGTGCTTGTCAGCAACAGCCACAGATCCGCAACTGCCCTGTAGAATCATTTAGCCAGGTGCTTACCAAGCAGAGCTGAGAGCATTCTGCCCCCGATTTGGGAAGCGGTGTGTCAGGGCCAGCCACTGCATAGGGTGAAGTGGTCCTGTGCTCTGGCTACAGCAGCTGCGTGAGCCTTGCTGGTTGGGAAGTCCTTCCAGGGAACCATGAAAGCAGAACTGTTTGTCCAGCACCCTTTTGCAGATACCCCTTACCCCTCTTTGTTGCTCCTCCCTGCTACAGTATTCCAGAGAACACCGAGGGAAAGGAAACATGGGATCACTCCTCTTTACTTGCTGATATTGCCTCACTCACTGTTGCCGCTTCAGGTGTGTTTTTGTTAATCTCTTCCTAATTAATTGTAGCTGGTGGCATTAACAACTGCAGGTGACTTGAAGCTTGAGGCCCTCAACTCACCTGAAGCTGTTGATGGCCAGAAGCTTTCTGCAGCCAATGATGGGATGTGAAGGGAGTCGCCATAGAAACATCTTGGCAATAAATGGAGCCTCAAAAGCTTTGAATTCCTTTTAGCAGAAGCCTATGCATGAGTGTGGGCACAGGCACATGGATGGGGAAAGGTGCATACACCCAGCAGAGCAACGATGTGAGACATTTGGAAACAGCAGCTGTGGGAGCAAGCACAGGATTTAAACACTGCTTTGGTAAGCTAGTGTTTCCCTGAGGTTTTGATTCAGAGCAGGAGTGTGTGATATGGTCCTCGTACTGGTCTGGCAGGAGAGAGCTCATTCTTGCAAATGAGCTGTATCCAGTGCCTTACAGCATGCAGCCCTTCCTGTGCGCTGCAGCCACAGGCTTGTGGGGGGAAGCCTTGTCCCCCAGCACGGTGCACGGCAGCACCTGGGAACTCAGCACAGCCTCTGTGGGTGGCACCCCTCTGTCTCTGATCCTTTCTTGACCGCTGCTGCCCTTCCCTATGAAGGGGCATGCAGGAGCTGTGTGCAGGCAGACCCCAGCTTATGGAGGGTCCGAGGCCCCATGCCCACCCGAGAGGCACTGGAGCTGGGTACCCTGGGGCATGCATCCTCCACCCCCAGGATTCCCCTTGCTGGCTGTTCATTTGCAGGTCACTTGGAGGCTGCAAGCTGGCCGGGGAGCCTGGGCTTCCTGATTGCATGCTGTGGGGCAGATTGCTCCTCTGGGTCTGAGTCCTCACATAGGCCAGAGTCAGAAAGGATAGATAAAGGTTTGGCTGCTCCAGAGGCTTAGAAACCCTCATGGTCTGGCCATCCCAGGACAGAAGGGTGCTGGGAGCCCTGGGCCAGGCCCTTGTTCTGGCAACCTCTTTCTGCTGTGGGATGGCTGTTCCCCCGGTGTGGGATGCCCTGTGCAAGACGGTAGCTTCTGTGTGTGCCTAGGGATGCTGCACTCCCTTCTCCTGTCCTGCTTCCTTGCATCTCTGTCTGTCACACTGGGATTATCTCCCTCTGCTTCTACTGCAGCTGCTTCCTGGAATCCCAAATCCCCAAAATGCTATTTCTCTAGTAATCCTTGTCATTAAAAGTGTCTCCTAAGCTCAGAGCATCTCCTTCTCTCCACAGCCAGCATCCTGTCACCCTCTCTAGAGAGGAGCAGTTTGAGATGGGCACATACTAAAAGTGAGCAAATGAGATTGTTAACCTGGGACAGGACACTGTTCCCCCCCCACCTGGTACCAAACTCTCCAGTGTAACCCTTGGCCTTGGATCCTTCTGGATTTTCACTTTTCCACTTTTTAACAGTGTGAAAACACGATTTTCTCCCCTGTTGTTATGGCCCTGACAAGGCACGTGGCTGGTGATGGTGTTGTGCATGCATGGGAGAGGGAATTGTTTCCCCTGTCACTGAAGTCTAGAAGGTTGAGGACATACAGGTGAAGCGTTCTTTCAGGAGCTGGACTTTACCAGCTTTCTGAGCTTGGCTGCCTTCCCACTTATGAAATACAGCTGAACCTTTTGATAGCAGGTAGGTAGGAATAGCTGAGCATCAGCAGAGTCCTTAAGAAATTACATCCCTGCTTAAACTTTTAAAAGTCAGCTGAACACCCGTTTGCTACAGCCCTCCTGGGCTGTTCCCCAATGGCATGATATTTTTTGCAATAAAACTCCTGCTCCAGTAATACTGTCCAAAGGCAGGGCACGCCTTCGCTGGGCATCCTCACCTCCACTGGAACGCAGGAGATGGGGAATCTTCCTGTGCCAGATCTTGGACCTGCTGTGCCGGTGCCCACCTCTGAGGTGCAAGGTCAGCTCTGCCCGCGGGCCGGTGCGTGGCCGGGCTGGCACCCAGGGCCTGGCCCCGTGCCCGAAGCAGCGGCAGGCTGGCGAGGAGCAGGCAGGGGTCTGGCTTTTCCCTGACTTTTGGAGAGGAGAGAGGGTGTGGGGCTCCTTACTGGGCCACGTGCCGGCAGAGGGAGCCATGCATCCTCGTTTCATATGCACAGCCTGTCATGCCAATTAATGAATTAATTTGAAAGGTGCTGTGAGAGATGAGATTAGAACCAGGATCCTCCACTGGGCAACGGCTCAGCTGGTCTCACTGAGGCCGAGAAGTGACCCTGTCCTTCCCAAATCCCTCCTCTGCGTTGCCACCCAAGTTCATCTCAGGCGAACCCTTGGGAGAGTTTGATCTGGCCCAGCTTCTGGTGGCAGTGCAAGACATGAACAGCCTCCATGGCAGGTATGGCGGGGGTTCGTCAGCTGGGCGTGCGGGCAGTGGGCAAGCCACAGGCACACAACGGGCCGGGGCTGCAGCTGTGAGCCTTCACGGACAGTGGCTGACCCTGCAGGCGCAGACATGGCCTTGCTTCGCCTTGTCCAGGACTTGGCAGTGGATTAGCTAAGGCAGACCTTAGCTTGTGAGCTGGAGCTGGGGTCGTGGAGTGTGATGTCATTAGTCCTGCCTAGAGGACTGGCTGTTGTGCTGGCAGATGCTGCTGCTCCCTTCCTTGGTACCACAAAGCGATTGAGGCATGAAGTGATACGCAAGCACTGAACCTTCCCTAGCTGGGGTAGCGACCACAGGTGAGCATTTATGGACTTTGTCTGAAAAAGCTGTTTACATTTTTGTGCAATGGGAGACTCATGTCTGGCTGGGGAGGATACTGGAACCGTCAGTTCAGGCTTGAATTGGTTTTTCGTCTAGAGTGCTGACATGCTTTGGTGAATTAGAGATGGGTGGGGGGTGCTTCACGGGGAGGTGATGGCAGCTGGATGAGCTGGTGGTGCTGGGCTGCTCCAGGAGAGTTGTGAGCTCATATTATAGGACTGAGGCTCAAAGCGTTGTGCAAGGAGAGCGGCAGCTCCTCTCTGTGCCATGGCTGGTGCTTTCTGGTTAATACATTCGGAACAGAGGCAGTCTGACTTCCCCTGCTCTGGCAGTGAACATGGCCAGCAGTGGTGCTGCCAAGTGTTTTGGGACTGTTGGGGGTTAACCCGGGTAAGCAGCTAAGCACCACACAGCCGCTTGCTTACTCCCTTCCCCACTTCCAAGTGGGACAAGGGAAGAGGAAAGGAAGAGTAAAAGCAAGAAAACTTGTGGGTGGAGATAAAAAGGATTTAATAAGTGAAGGAGAAGTGGAAGAAGAGAGAAAGAAAACAAAAAAGGGATGCAAAGGCAAACACTCACCACCTTCTGTGGGTAGGTCGATGCCCAGCCAGTTCTGAGTAAAAGGTGGCTAAGCCCCCCTGAGCTCCCTCCTCTCCCTTTTTATTGCTGAGCATGACATTAGATGGCATGGGATATCTCTTTGGTTAGTTTGGGTCATCTGCCTGGTTGTGTCCCCTCCCAACCTCTTGTGCACCCGCAGTCTATTTACTGGGGGGGGCAGAGTGAGAAACAGAGAAGGCCTTGATGCTGTGCAGACGCTGTTCAGCAATAGCTAAAACGTTAATGTGTTATCAGCGTTGTTTTGGTCACAAAACAAAACACAGCACCATACAAGCTGCTGTGAAGCAAATTAACTCCATCTCAGCCAGACCCAGTACAGGGACTGTTAAAAACCTTTTATTGCATGCCCCTTCGGGGTGCCTGCGCTGTAGGAAGGTGCCTGGTGCCCTTTGCAAAAGAGCCCTTGTTAGACCTGGGCAGCGCAGTGGGAGATGTGGCCTCTGCCCTGTGCATCTGATGGCAAAGGCACGCTCAAACTGTCCTGGGCAGAGGCATGCCACTGCCTGTGATACTGGCAGGCATGCTTTCTCTTGTGAGAAGCTAGAGAGACCACCGAGTGCTGGAAAGCAAGTCTCAGAGCAGGGCTGCATGTCTGCAGTGAGCTGCTAGCTCAGCTGGGGTAAGTTAGCCTCAGTCCATCACAGTGGTGGAGCTGGCAGGAGAGGATCTGACCTGTGACCACTCTCAGGGGGCTGTGGCTGCTGCTGAATGTCTCCCTTCAGTTCCTGGGCACAGGCTCCAGTCAGGTTTGGTGCTTCTAAGGAGGCCTTTCCCAAACCTTAGGCTGTCCCAGAACCAGAAAATCCTGCAGCTGAGTCTGTGTTGCTTATACCAAGCACTGTCCTGGTTGTGAAAAGCTGTCTGCTGTGAAATAGAAATGAGGGGGAGGGACCATGAAGCACCAGGCTGGAAGGCCTTTTCTTTAAACCACAGCTGAGCTGGGCTTAGGCAGAGGTAGGACACAATGTCTGGTCCTGGCTTCCACAAAGCGGCACGTGCATTTCCCTTGTGAGTGATCAAAGGCTGGTACTGAGACTCATTTCTATCCTTTTTATATATAGTCCATCACTGTAGTATCTGGTGCCTCCCAAGTATATTTAGAAATAGCAATGACAGTTTTTCTTTCCCCTTTTCTAGCCGGTGCGTGAAGTGTTTGATAAGTTTGTACATTTTATATGTTTCTGTGTGAGGTCTATCTGTGTCTCTGTGCACCACGGTAAGGAAAGCTGTCTCATGAGCTAATGCTTTTGGTGTACCCCACCACGGGGGCGGGGACTGAGAACTGGACACATGTAGTGCTTGTGTCTGGCTCAGTCCTGAACCTCTCAAAAGTTTGATATCGACCCTGCTCAGGGCAGCTGTGTCTTGTTACTCTGTTTTTGAATCACAGTGACTGCATGTTCAGGTGTGAGTCTTGGTGTCAATTCATTGTGAGGTCTGATGGGAGAGGTGGGTGGCAAGAGATGTATACAGCTCTGAGTCCAACATGGGGGAGAATGGCTTTTTGGCTGGACACCGCTTGGCTTTGGATGCCCAAACTCTGCCTGAGGCTGCTGCCAGCCCAGCAGCCTGAGAAGGGTGGTTATTTGGAGGGGAGGGCACGAAGGAGCCTATTTGTCTGCATTGCGGTGCTCCCAGTTGACTTCAGCCTAGTTGGCTTCAGCCAGTCCGATGTTTACCTCCCATGGTGTTAGGAGTAATGGGGGCCTGGAGACTGGTGTGGTGGCATGCAGGGGAATAGCACAGCATGGCGGGAGTGAAGGTGCAATTCAGGATTTCAGCACTTTTGCATCTGGCTGCTTGGGTTGGGGGTGGTGGGCTCTGGATGGGCCTGTTCCTGCTTGGGCACGCACTAGGGACTTTGGGGCTATGTGCATGAGTTCTAATGTGATTGTCATCAAATAAGCTAAAGAGGAGTGTGGAGAGGGAGGAGGAAGTGAAACAGCCCAGGGAATAAGGGGAGGGACAGCAAGGGTCTGCAGTGTAGTGACAGAGTGAGCAGGATGCAAATGGACAAAGTGTGTGAGGATGGCAAAGCCAGAGAAAGCCATGTTTGCATGTGCGCAAGTGGGAGTGTGTCTGTGTGCATGTGCTGCCAGCTCTCCCCCTCTCAAGCATGGAACTGCTTTGGGAGCTGCTTTGGGGAGAGGGTGGGCACTCCTGGTGATGGTACTCAGAGCCAGCTTCTTTCCATTTTTTTTTTTTGGCTGTGAAGATCTTTCACTGTCACCAGTATCGAGTGGCTGTTGGGCTGTGTGCTGGACAGAGTGAATTAGGTCGCAGGAGTCCTGCATGTGCACTGGGGCGTTCCAGGGGAGGCCCCTTGCTGAAGCAGTGCAAGGCTGCAAACGTGCAGCGGGTCTGAAGGACTCGGAGCTGCAAGTGACTGCACCTGCCCATGCGGGTTTCCGTGCCCCCCTCCTGCGTGCACACATGCTCACGTGTTCCAGCATGATCCTACTTGCTCACGTGTATGCATCTCTCTCCTTGGCTCTATTCTTTCACATGCACTTTGTCCATTTGCTTTTCTGTCCTCCCTGTTGCTACTGTAATCTCTCTCTCTCTCTTTCTCCCTTTGTTCCCTGGGCTGCTTTGCTGCCTCTTACTTCACCATGTCCCTCTTTATTCCTTTTGATAATAATAGCATTAGAACCTACATACAAGGCCCCAAGGTCCCTGCTTTGTGCAGATACATCAGGAAAGACCCTTCAAAGCCTGTGTGCTGGAGAGAGAAAATTCTCAGTCTATTGCCAGGACTGGCCGAGGCAAAGGGCCTGATTGTGAAATATGACTTGTACAAAACCCCACACTGTGTCCTGTGTCCATCCTGGAATGTCAGAAGTGAAGATGCCAGTCTTGTTTGATGGAGTTTTACACCACAGCCCTGAACCCTCATGCCTGATTCAGGAATTGACCAATTCACCTCCTTTTATCACTTGTGCTGAGCAGAGTGGTTGTTCCCAGAGCTCCCAGTCTGTCCCTTCCTCATTGTGCCATTGGTTTGGTAGTGACATTAAAGTGAAGCTTCTTGTGGATTCCGTTCTAGACTGCTGTGTTCACGTGCTTCGAGCTTTCAGAAATGTTCTTTTCAACTGCAATTTGCACATTTGGCCTCTGCTGAGAGCTGATACTTCAATGGGATGCTGAAGTCTGGTGGTTGGAAAGCAACATTTCTAGTGACACACTGAGGCTGTCTTGTTTTGCATGTGTGGTGCCCACTATATTTCCTTTGGTTAAAGGAGTGTGACTGCTGGATGCTGGTCCACAGTCTGCAAATACAATGCTGGAGAGGGTGGAGGAGGAATCGATTTTTTTTTTTCACCTGACAAAGTGGTCGGAGTTTCTTGCAGAGGGAAGGCTACTACTGTATCTGGCTTGCAGAATCATATCTAGAAACCTAGGGTGTTCTTGTTGATTTGTCAAAAGGACGTGGCTCTGCTGTGCTAGTCCGTCGTGGATATCAATGGTTCAGATTCTAGCTAGGGAGGGACTCTGAAATTAGGAGACGGATTTAACACTTTAATTTTTTTCCTCTTAAAGTCCTCCAAGAAATGTTCATTCTGTCTGTAGTGGTCTCTTTCAGCTTTGTTCAGCCGCACTCCACGGTTTTCTGATGCTTGCTTCCACTTTGGCTTTCTCATAGGTGAACCTTTTGTTATGCCTGTGTCGGTGCTTGTGTCCTGAATCTCCTTGCTGAGAACTGGATTTGGGAAAGAGCAAGCAGCAGGCAGTAAAACCAAAAGCCATCACCTGTTTCTGGAGTTTGCTTCTGTCTGCAGCCCTTTTGATTTATACACAGCAAAGGTCATTGAAGCAACAGGCCGTTTTGGCATATTTGCTTACCCTGTGTATTCTCTAAGCAGCATGACCTGTATGTGGTGTCATTACTCAAGAACAGTAAAATGAAACTGGGGGTGGGGTGTAGCAGCAGGACCCCCAGTTCTTGTCTCTCTGCAGTAAAGGGCAGAAAGAGTGAGCGGCTGTGTGGTGCTTAGCTGCCGGCTGGGGTTAAACCACGACACCAGGTAAAGTCTTTGAACTGACAGGGCTGCTCTGTGGTTGTTGCCTCTCCAGGGGTCTGTGTCCCTTTGGAGTCAGCCAGGAGTAGTTTGCAATGCGGAGAGTGGCAGGGATCATTCTGCTTGTGGGGGGTATGTGAGAAGTGTGATGGAGCTGGCAGATTAGGGAAGGTCCGGGTCTGTCTGGCCAGTACGGGGCATGCTCCCTGGGCAGACAGGACAGAAATGGAGCAGTGCCTTGTCACGTCTTGCAGCGTTTACTGGTGTGTGTTGAAAGAGCCAGGATCTGCCCTTCCTTCAGGGGAGGCGAGAGGACCAGCACTCCTCACCTCTGTGCAGAGGGAAAGGCAGTGGGGCTGGCATGCCCCTCCAAACCGTCCTGTTGCTCCTGGTCTGCAAACTCTCCTCCTCTTGCTGGTTAATATTAGTATTCAGTTTGTGGAATGGGCTATGCAATTAACACAAAGGTGCAGTCATTCATTCTGACTGGAGGACTCATGGGATCAGATGTACTGGGGATAGGAAGCGGAGCCCTTCTGCTGGGAAAGAATGTCACAGCACAGCGGACACAGAAATGAAAAGCTATTAATAATGATCCCGGAACTTCACTTCCATCAGCTGTTTATTTAACGGTGCTCCGTATTCAAAGCCTCCTGATTTATGTGGGCAATAACACTCGCAGTCCTGGGATCACTTTTTTAAGCAAGGCTAATGGGGTGAAACCATCATACTGCGACAGTAGAGATCAAGCTGGGAAAATGATACTGGAGAGAAAAATAAACTATTGCCTAGATTATCCAGGAGCTACGCTGGGCTGGGAGTTTGTGTGAGCTCCCTGCTCTTCCAGCATTTATTAAGGCTTTTACTTCCTTTTTTTCTTGTTCTTTGTGAACAAAATTTACCAGGCATGGAAGGGTATAAAAATTTGATTCTAGCAGACAGGATGCTAAAAGCTTCTGGTTTTGCGTTCAAGTGAAGTTTTGTCTGTAGTGCGGCCATGTGTAGCTGTTCTCCGCGCGGGGCCCCGGGGAGACGGCCTCCCTGCCCTTGTCTCCAGGGGTTCCCATCCTGACAGCCCCATTCCTGAGGGACTGGTGCCTCTGGGGAAAGAGGCTTCTACCCTCTTCTGTCCATTGCTTGGTTTTTGCTTGCACAGCTGTGGTATCGGGGCACCTCTGCCCTCAGCTGTGTGCCTGGAGGGGTGAAGATGAGCTGTTCAGGGCTGTGGCAAGGAGGGGGAGAACGGGCCACTCTGCTCTGGGGGGAGGCCGGCTTCCATCTGGATTTTCTTCACTGGGCTGTTCGCCCTGGCAGTGTCAGTGAGGACTGCATGGTGGGGCCATGAGCACCGACCTGGCTGATGGATTTGGCACAAACTCGATGTTTACCTCTTCCTGCAGCAGGGAGGGTGGGTTGCGGGTGCAAGAAGGGCTTGGGGCGGGAGGAATGCAAGTAAGCTGTGCCAGTTTTTTCTGAATCTGCCAAGCGAGCCCTTGGGGAGCAATAGTTGGTTTCACCAGCTCTCTGGATGGCCGGCAATGTGCAGGAGTGCCAAATGTGGCCATCCAGAGTATACATGACTTTGTGGTATCTGCAAGGTAGTGAGCAGCTTTTGGCAAAACCTGCCTGTTTTTCCTGGGGAAGTGAAATAGGACTTACGCCGCCGAGCTGTGGTGCTGGCAGTTGTGGTTCGTGTTGCTCTGGACAGGGTCTGACTCCTGGGACATGACTCCAAGTGCTGTGCATCATCAGAAGCTAGTAGTGGTGATGTAATTAGTAGAATGAAGCAAATGATTCCAAATAAAAAATGCATCTATCATTAATGATCAAATGCAAAATTTAGCCTGTTGCTGTTGTCTGCAAGTTGCCTACAAGGAGGTCATAATCTTGTAGTCTGTTATAGGCTGGAGAAAGCCTTTATCTACAGCTCATGGGTGAACGGTGTGCCGTGAGGATTGCTCGCTTAGAGACCTGGCCCATCTGCTGCAGCATGTAGGTCCCTGGCCCAGCAAGAGGATCAAATTCCTCCTGGTTGTGCTTTGTGAGGGGGAGGTGGGCTTTGCTTTGAGTGAGTCTCTACCTGGGTGACCATCCAGAGGCCCTTTCGGGTCTGTGAAGCTCTGGTGCCCTTTCTCAAGAACACCTGCTTGTTACTGGCCTGTTTCTGCTCAAAGTACAGCCTCAGGGACCCAAGGAGGGACCTAGCAGGGCTCTGATCACCTGGGGCAGCCCAGGGGTGTGCAGTGGCTCAGTTCTTGCTGTGCTCCTCTTGGAGATGCACACTTTCAAATAGACTTGGCCAAAATGTGCTGCCTGTGTAGGAGACTCCGCTACCAGGGATTTCTGCCAACTGCGGTGGATTTTTCTGAGCAATGCTGTATCTTAGCAAAGCATATTTGCTTCCTGTTTGGGGGATGAGGCTGTGCAACATTCAGCTTCAGGTTTCTGAATTTCTGTGGTACCAAGGTTCCTGCCTTTCTCCCCAGTGTGTTTGCTCAGGAATTTCTGGAGAGTGGGAAGGTTTGGGGCTGGAGCCTCTTCTTCCACATGCTGGAAAAGCCTGTGTGTAGGCAGGACGGTATTGCTCAGGTGGTGGTGGTCGATGGTGATAACAGTGCATTTGGGAGTGATGCGTGCTGGTGGTCTGGCTGCCACACAGATGATACAGGGGCAAGTCTGGTAGCCTGGGTGTCTGAGGAGTGCAGATGCAGAGCAGTGGATATTGTTGCAGAAATAATTTTCTTATCTGTTATACTATCTTGTTTCTAACTCTTATTTAACAAGCTCCTCTGAAAATACGAAAATAATTGTAACAGTTTTCTTAAGTGTGAAAGATCAGGCTGAAATTGGCATTGAAGAGACTAATTACTTTCATTCTTCCACCTTTCTGACAGCTGTTTATTGCTGCAGACCTTGTCCTGAGGTGCTGAGGAAGCCACTTGCCTCTTCAGGCTGCTTTCGGCTTGAGGTACCTGCAGCAGAAAGTTGGTGCCTGCTTCTAATCTGGCCTGTGCACAACCTGATTGTCTAGTTACACCAGAAAAAAGTACTGCTAAAGCTGCAGGTGTGAGACCTGTGGTGCAACTCCCCCGCGTCTTGTCCTGCTTTTCACTGCTCTCTTGTCCTCCCTCGTGACCTCCCCACTTCGGCGTGGGTGATCCTATCTTAGTCTCAAAATGACTGTGCTGCCACAGAAGAGACTTCCTTGTCTCATGCATTCTGTAAAGAGGGGTCACATGTCTCCTATCATGAAGACTGAGAGATTTCCAGGGACAAAATTGCCAAGAGGATTAAAATATATAGGGAAGAAGAGTGAGCAGCAGTGAGACCATCCTGAAAGTGATGTGTGCCTGCCATAGTATTTATTTAACCAGAGGACTGAGTCTGAGCCTGACCTTGAACCCTGAGCAGCAAGTTGAAGGAAGTTTCTTTGAACCCTTCTGGCTCAATATAATACCCACTTGTTATTCTCTGTAGGAATTTGGGGAGACTTTCATGAGAGGTGGAAAGTTGCAGACAAGAAAGCTGTGAACATCTTCAATTTTCCATTTAATCACGCAATACTGAATGATAAATAATTCATGCATCTGCCAAACATTTGCTTAAAAGAACCCAATTCCCTCCACATTTGTCAAAGTGTAAGAATTCCATTTTGTGGTTTGGGGGTTTTTTAATTTTATTTTAATCTGTCCTTTAACGCCTATCCAAATGCCCACTTGTCTGGGCTATCAGCCTTGATTCCACTCGCCCTGTTTTGGGCAGTCCAGTGCTCGTGCCTTTCCTTTCTTGTCGCTTCTGCTGGCCTCCAGGGCCCAAAGAAGTGGCAGCAGGAGGCAGGGAGGGGAGTGATGATGGTTCCTGTGTGTCCTTGGGCTGTGCCGCCGGAATAAGCTCTGGTGGTGGTAGTGGAGGCTTGTGGGTGTTCTCTGCCCTGCTGTATGGGAGCATTTCTGGCTCCTCATGAGGTAGTGGGGCATAAAAGATGCGAGGCGGTTGGGAATGCAACTTCTGACTCTGTACAGGGTGTTTGTAAGGGGATGACTTTCAGATTGTGGCTATCTATCCAGATCCGAAAATCAAAGACCTGCTCTGAGCTCTGGAGCTTTCTCTTCCACAGCAGGAGGAACTCTGTCCACCCCAGCAGTTGTGACAGAGATGCTGCGACTGCTGCAGACATCTTCCCCACAACCAGCACCGCTCACCCTTGGCCTGTGAGGGCAAAGGATCTCTGATGCTCTCTGCCAGTGGTGCCAAGCCTAGGGCGAGGATGTGGAGGAGGCATGATGGCTGAGTCAATGTCCATTGCTGCAGGCGGTGGGCGGGCAGGCATTGGAGGAGCAGCAATGTCACCTTGTCCTGCCCAGCTAGAGATAGGGTCTCCTTCATGTGCTCTCTTTCAGCTTCACCTGGGTGTTAATGCCAATTTGGCACTGACTTTCAGTTCGTGTTTGTCCAGTCCCCTGGCTCAGTCCAGTTCTTCAGAAGTTTCTTGCAATAGCCTTGACTAAGATAATCTCCCGTAATTTATGGATTTTGCTTCCTACACGGGGTCCCTTGTCATTTTCTGCCAGGTCGTGACTGAACTCATTGCTTGTTTTTTCCCTTTCAGTTTTTATATCAGATGTGGGCTCATGGCAATGGGGC
This sequence comes from Oceanodroma leucorhoa, assembly GCA_030449065.1. Classification (NCBI taxonomy): domain Eukaryota; kingdom Metazoa; phylum Chordata; class Aves; order Procellariiformes; genus Oceanodroma; species Oceanodroma leucorhoa. The sequence continues at coordinate 3,724,338 of JASVER010000090.1, read as the reverse complement.
TTCTCTTTTTTGTTTGGTTGTTTTCTTGTGTTCCCCCTCAGCTGTTGAGAACTCCGATTCTTCTGCCTTTGTTAACGATTCTGTTCACAAGCCTTTGAGAAGCCGGACAGATATGTTGGGTTTCCTTTCTCTGCTGAAGCAATTGGTGGGTCATAGCATGCACAGTGCTTAGCAGCATACAGCTTTCCTATGCAAAGGAAAGACTAGCCATGCCCTGTCAGATCTGAGTGCTTAAGTGCTTTGCTTTGCTTTTTTGCTAGTGCTTCAGGCAGTTTGTCAGGTTCACAGGAAAGAATGACTTGCCTGCGATCCCTTGAATCATCCCTTGGGATCAGCCTTCTCTCCCTTGGGTCAGAGATGCCAGCACTCCTGATGCATGGGGCTTGGTGGGATGCAGCAGGAGTTTGCGCTGCAGGTGTTTTGCTCTGTGCCAGTGTCTGTGTCCAGCTGTGCCAGTGCTGACGGGTGTACCCTGAGCTGCTGGATACCCAGGCTTTAGCACGGCATCAAATCAGCAGAGAGGGATGAAGAGACCAGTGCCTGCTGGTGTTGTGTTGTCGCTCAGGTGTCAGGGGCTTCTGCCTCTGGAGCTGACTGGGGATTTGTGAGGCTAGGGAGACCTCTGCTCTGGGAAGCAGGAGGGAAACACCTTCTGCTACTGTTCCTTTGAAGCTATGCTGAGTGTTGCATGCATACCTGGAGCAGCGAGAATGTCCAGGGAGCGGGAGGTACTGGCGTGGGGCTAGCAGGGCTGGTGTGTAATGGATGGGCAGTGCAAGCACTTGCAGTCCTGCGCTGAATGGCAGGAAGGGACCTGGTATGTTCAAGGGCTCAGAGGGTGAAATTCAAAAAGGGGAAACCACAAATGGCATAGCAGAGCAGTGGCTGCTGTCTCTGGCGTCGAGCAGTGCCTAGGCTCTGGACACGGACAGCAATCCTCTCTGGGGCTGTGGTTTCTCCCGTCCCTCTGACTTGCCTCCTTGGCACTCAGAGGCAAAGCTTTTGCATGCTCAGCTGGGACAGCAGTTTGTCCTGGAGGCCGATTGCTCTGCCTGGTTAGTCAGAGCCTCCTGAGAGCTGTGGTCCGCGGGCTCCTTGTCTGGGGATTGGTGCAGATGTGCTGGCCTTGCTGGCGCAGCTTGCTCTGCGCGGTGCGGCTAGCTGCGCTCCAGCCCGCGGGTCTATTGGGCACAGAGCGGCTCCGTGCTTTCTGTTCCTTCTCGGCTTGGAGGTGGTTTCTCCCAGGCCTGGGCAGAGGGAATCACGTATGTATTCAGGGCCACAGGAAGATGCCTTTGCTTCCACCTCCTCTCAGAGATTGTTTTTAAAGGCGAATTAAAAGTATTGTATTCACATAGGCAAGGCATGAAAATTCCATATTTGGAAAAGAATTGCTGCAGAGCGAGACCGTTATGGCTGTAAAACCATTTTCCCTAAGGCAGACTTTGAGATTTTCTTTGCAATTAAAATTTCTTTGAAACTTGTATCAAAGAAGATTTGGAGGAAAAAAATCTCCTGAATTTTGAAAATACTTTTTTTCAAACAATGCTTCTGTAAGGGCTTTAACAAATACTATTCCTCCCAGTGTGTCTGATAGCAGAAAGTGACTGAACATGAGAAGTCAAAAGGTTGTGAATAGCTCCTGCTCTGACAGTTGCTGCATTCTTCTATTAGAATTTCTCAAGGCAGCATCAAAGGGGACAATAATTAAACTTAAAGCAACTTAAAAAGAAGGGAGAAAATGGATGTTTAGTCATACAGTCCTGAGCATTGTGTAGGTAGAAATTCCTCTGGAAAAAACAACTTTACCTGGACTGTGTGCACGTTTATCTGAGAAGGAAAGCAGAGGAAGAAGTCCGCTGCTGGGATAATAATTCCAAGGAAACAGAAGGAGGAAACCCACAGATTTACTTCAAGAACAAGCATGACTAAACTTTTACTAAGTGTAATGGACTTTCTGCCCTGTTGTCAAAGCTGAGGCTAGGGTGACATTAGTGAGAAAACTTGATTTTTATCATTATCTGCCTGTCTTCTGTGCTCTGTATCAGGGCTGAAGACTTGCTGAAAGGCAGATTGCTATCAAACGTTGCTTTGCACAGTCTGGACCTGCACTTGGGATGTGTTCATCCAGTATAAAAATAAAAGTAATTTAAATATCCTCTTTCAAAAGCCTCTACAGTTTTGAATCCCTTGGCCACTTATCTCCAGCATTTGTACACACTGTGATGCTATGTGCCATCCAGATCAGTATCTCTAGCCATCTCTCACTTGGTTGGCAAAATGCACTGAGATTCTGGAAAGGACACTGAATTAGAGTACGCCTTCTGTAGAACGTATTTCAGCAGAGGGATGCTATGGGGGTTTCAGAGCTTGCAGTGGCGAAAACCTGTCTAGCTTGCAGTTGCTCTCTGTGGCACTACAGTATTATGACACATTGTGTAGCTTTGCTTTACCCGAACATTGGGCTTAAATGCCACATCACTGATGGGATCTGCGATGGAATGGGAACTTGCAGTGCAGTGGCTATGATCATAATCCAGCTTGATGTGAGTGGGCATCCCACATCTTTGCTCTCACCAGTGCTGATGTCCCTTACAGAATTAGCAATGCATGTTAATGTTTTCCAGCCAAAGACACTTGTTGATGGGGCTGTGGGTACTGCAGTGGTGCAGAGGGAATTGGAGCAGCAGCCAGGTTGTGGTGTTGGTCCCTAGTGTTTTAAATCTGCAGAGCACTCCGTGTAGGGCTGAGGGCTGGATGCCCTGACTATTCCATTGTCCAGCCCAAAGGGGTAATCGTAAAATGCCTCTTGGATGCTAGGAGGGAGCTGTGGGAAGTTATGGGGATATAGGTGGGCGCTTGGCCATGGTGCAGCGGTCCAGGGTTGGTGTGGTACTGAGGTGTGTTGTCAGAGGCAGCGTGTGGGATGTTGGACATTGGCATGTGATACGCTTGCCATGTGGCGTAGTCTGGAGTTGACAGTGTCTTATGTCTGGCAAGATTGCCTCCTCCCTCGTCTCTAGATTTCAAGGAGAAGTTTGTAAAAGAAAAGAAGTCTCTTTGCCTCACCTTGTCTTACAATATTCAGTAGAGAAAGTGACCTCCAGAGAGCCTGAGTTCATGTCTTAGCCCTAGGCCTGGAGATTATGAACCATCTTAAAGCTTTGCAGCAGCCTTGCCACACTTGTATTACCTCCATACAACAGATACTGGAAGCATGCTCTAGCCAGCCTGTTCCTTTTCCCAGAAAGGGGAGCATTAAGTGGATTTGAATTCTGGAGGAGATGTGGTTACACACCGCGTGCTGCACTGTAGGCAGTACTAGAGAAGAACTGCTGCTGAAGTAATTGCAGGCTTTTTACTGCCCGGTCTCCCCGCACGGTCTGTCCGAGGCTGGGCTGTCGTGCTGCCCATGCTCCTGGGTGTGAGGTGGGTGCGCTCCCTGTGGATGCAGACTCTGAGCTGGCACTAGTGTGGTCCCCGGAGCTGCTGTTGTGCTTGCACGTGGCCTCAGCTGTTCCCTTATGGCTGACACAGCTGGCATGTGTGGATGGTGCTGGACCCTGTGCTGAGCTCCTTGATCTCTGCTGTTATTGCTGATTGCAGGAGATGGCAGAGCTGCCCTTCAGGCTCGCCCTCTGAGCTCTCAGGTAAAGGCACATTGGGGTCAGGAGGTGCTGGGCAGAGAATGGAGGGGCCTGGTTGGTGCTGGAGGTCTGCCCCGCTATTTGGAGACGGTCTCCAGATACACTTGCATGTCTGGGGAAGGAGCTGTTGTGAAGCTGTGCTCTTGCCGCTCCAACAGCGAGGCATGTCTGGCTGCTCGCTGGGGAGCCTAGCAGGAGCTTTTGTCCATCTAACTCCTGTCCTGGGTCGTCTCCAAAGATGCTGTAGCCCTGCCTGTTGGAAGAACCACTGCGAACCACTGACAAGGCTGTGTCTGTGCTCTACCTTCATCTCCAACCTGCCTCTTGCATCTCCCTGTGCTCTTCTCCCCACCCTCCCTGTGTAGTAGCTATGCTCATTGCCAAAGCTGACAGAACAGTGCTGGACCAACGTGGCTTCCTCGTGACTGTGGTCAGAGATACCAGCTCCAGACCAACAAGGCAGACCTTGGGATGCATGCACACCACAGCTCTTCCCTGGCCCCCCTTTGTCATTGCATGGTCTGCCCTTGGGAAGCCAGTGGAGAGCGCAGTGTAAGGAGCAACTGTCCAGCAGCATGAGAGTCCACAAGTTCCCAATTTTCAGCTGTGAGGTTGGGCTTCTGCATACACGTGCTGGAAGCAACTGATAGCCCCTCTCTGGAGACCGTCCCCACTGTGCTGCTGTCTGCTCCTTCCTTGTCTTTGTTGGGTAACGGGGCTGGAGCCGGGTGACTGGTACTCTCAGTTTGAACTCATTCTGCATATAGCTAACTGAGCAATGAGGGCCGTGCCCAGGACCACGGGGGTCAGGACTGAGCTATTGTCTCTGATCAGCAACCTCCCTGCTGCAGCCTCCGTTTCCTTGTGTCCTTTGGGGTGTGGGTGTGCCATGGAAAAGCAGGAGAAGGCTCAAGCTTTAGGGAGCTCCTGTCTTGTGCTTGGTATTCATTCTGTATCCCTGCCTTCCCAAGGGTGGCACAAGCAGTGCCTTACTCTTGCTTTACTCTCCAGCAGCTTTTGTAGCATCCTGTGGCCGTTCTGGACAGACAGAGCAGTCCTGATGCTCGTGCAGGCAATTCATGCAGTTCTGCTGGGAGGTACTAAGGAGCCAAGGCAGTGCACCCAGGCCTGCATTAGCTCAGGCAGCAAGCTGGGGTCGAGGAGGGAGGGCTCTCCTTCCGCTCTGTTGCACCTTTCGTAGCTCATGGGGAGCTCCGCACTTTCTGCTGATTATAAGGGCTTGTCTCAGAGGAACAGTACTGGTGTGGCAGTCCTTCCAACAGAGCTGCAGGCACAGGGAGCACTGCATGAGCTCCCAGGGCACTCACCTGGCCTCTGCTTAAGATCGCCCCTCCCTGGGCTCCTGGGGCACTACTGCCCTGGCTCTGGGACTGCAGCCACGTTAGGCAATAGTACAGTTCGGAGGTATAGGGCTGTGGTGTATTGGGCAGTGCTATCTTTGTGTGCTGTTGCCTGCCTATGTCTTCCCCCTCCCCCTGCCTGCTTTCCCCTGCATCAGCCTGCATTTGTGAAATGAAATAAATATTGACACGGACGGGATGCTATTCAATTTGTCCTGATCACTGGGCTGCGGTGAGTTCTGACAGAGCACAGTGTAAAACATAAGCTCAGGATGTAATTTCTACTGTCAACATGATGTACAGTACGGCTGTGCCAAATACACACGGACAAACTGCACAAGCTCTTGTGGGGAGGGGAGGGAGGGAGTAATGCTGATAATTGGGAAGCGGGGATGACAGAGCAGCAGGAGAGAGGGCATCACCCTGGGCCCAGGGCCGTGCTAGAGTCTGGTGCTTCACTGCATGCGTGGAAGTCTGCCTGGCAGAGCAAGTGCCTGGGCATGCTGCTGTGTTGGGTGCACGTGTGCTGTGCACCTGCAGCCGCATGCTGCTGCCTACTTGGGATGCTGTGCTGCGGGCTGTTCTGGCTGCAACAGCAGCAGCTCCCACTAGTTATTTATGGCTCTGCTGCTCATGTGTGGTAGAGAGAAGTGGCACTTCCAGCTGTTGGTGAAAGGTCTTCAATAACATGGGGAAGTAAATGTTGTGCTAGTCTTGGTTCCTGTGCACAGGACCTTCTGTGGTGCTTTGCAGCCCTGGGGTACTTTCAGTCCTGCATGTGCAGGCTGCTGCAAGGACACAAGCAGGACTTGGGGCTCTTGGGTCTGCAGCCTCTGGAAGAGGTCTGTGATGTGACAGCCAGAAAGAAAGGTGTGCACACTGAGAAGAGACATGACACTGACCCTAGATGTGGCCCGAAGCTCTGACCACAGAGAAACAGGCTGAGAGTTTATGGGTGGAGAAGAAGAATCCAGTTTGTGGCAATGAGCCTTGCCACAGATGTGTGTCTGCGTCAGTGTTTCTAGGTGGCTCTGGTACCAAGGGCTGGAGCTCGCACTAGGTTGTATAGATGGGCTTTGCAGTCTGGGACCTGAGTGTCTTAGAGGTGCATCAAGGCAAATTGGGTTACGCCGCCTCCATTGCTACCCATAGGAACAGCATGCAAACAGCTCAGCTGAGTGTAGCTGAACTTTGGACATATGCGACAGCCACCAGCAAACCACATCAGTTCAGACGTAGCAGTAAGATGAGAAATCTGTTAAATGTAAAAAGCAGCATAATGGCTGAGACTCTCAACACAAGGTTATGTTCCCACAGCAACGGCAGCCCAGCCCATGCGTGCTCAGCGGGACTCTCCTCTCGTGGCAGTAGCTGCTCTGTGGAGTGCTCAGATGCAACAGGGCTGAGCAAGTTGCCTTGGGAACTGTGGGCCAGCTTGTCCACCAGCCGGGGAGCAGCTCTGCTGGAGCCGTGCTCGCCCACTGCGGCGCCTTTTGCCCTCGCTTCTTCTTCTCGGCCTTGCTTTAATTTAAATTGTTGCTTTTACTGGTTTATTGATACTGTTTAGGATTTAGCTACTTCCATTTATATGCTGTAACTCTGGCAAGGGTGAAAGAAAAGGCACGGTGCCTGTTTCTGAATGAGTAGCAGTGCCATCCTCGCGTGCATACAGGTCTGACTCCAGTATGTGGCTCGGGTCGTCACGTCATGGAGGAAATCAGCAGCTTGCAACTGCCACTCAGGTGTGAAATGGTGTGATGAGGGGAACGAGGATGGCTCCTACTGCCCTCACGGAACCGGTGCTGGTGCTGTCTGCCAGCTGCGTGCCCCGAGTGCTGTGTGCCGGAGACAGCCGGGGCAGTGTGCTACCTTCCTGCCAGCTCGGGGCCCTTGGGTGCTGACTTACTCGTAGTGCCTGGATTTGCACCGTTGGGCTGGCTTGCTTTCAGCCTCCCACCATGTTCAGGAGGTCTTCAGTGGTTGCAGAACTGCTCTCTGCCAGTGGCATTGCTGCCGTGTCAGGCTTCTGGCAGGGCTTTATAAACCAGCGTGGGGTAGCCCAGATGGCAAGGAGAGGGTGTCAGAGTGGGAGACTTCAGCAGCTGATGACTGCCTCTCCCCAAGCCTCTGCTTACGTAGTAGTCCTTGAGAACATGTGCAAATGGACTATTTGTTAAGTTCTCTTTCTGGCAGTTGCACGTGCCAGGTACAACCCATTTGTACTCGGACTTTGGACACATCGGGAGGTGTTGCCTGCAAAAGTGCTGCAGAGTGGCAAGGGCAGAGATGCTGGATAGTGTGTTCTTCCCGCACTTACTGTTTGCCCTGGGTGCTGGCCTGAAGCTCTTGCTCTGGCACAGCTCATGCTGTTCAGTTTATTGATCTCTCTCGCTATCTGGGGAACTTACTCCAAAAGAGCCACAAATTTCCCAGATGTGAGAAATTGGAGAGATGCTGTTTGTGGCAGTGGTGCACTATATTTTGTTATATGTATCTTCTATATATCCATGTAAGTGTGATAAAACAGGTTTGTATGTGTCCTGTTATTGTCATTGTGAGTGTCTTGCTCTGAAGTCTGCTGCAGGTGGGGCAAGCTCAGCTCCGTTGCTCTGGAGCGGGGACCTTTATGTCTGTGTTTGATCGATGAAGGCTGCAGTTACTTTACCCTGTGAGACTTTCAACAGTGGGAAGGAACAACTCAGTCCGTCACCCATCTGCAGGTCAGCTTGCTCTCCTAGGTATAGTCTCCGATGTTAAATATTTTGATGTTTGATGACAGGGTTTCTTACCAGATCAGCAAGAGTAGCTGGCCCTTCAGGAGCAGTGGCAGGAATGGCTTCTGCGTGGGGAGGCCTGACTGCAAGAGGGAGTCATGCCATTGCCAACAACCTTACATGGATGGTGCGGAGATGTCTTAATAAGAAACGGTCTGGCAGGGAAGAGGGGTGGGGAGGAATGTTAGTGCTTCTGTACCATGATTGCTAACATAAAAATACACTGGAGAGACTGTGCTCCTTGAAGCATGAAGTGCACAGGGCTTGCGCATATGACAGCTGACATGTGCATGTGTGCGTGGAATATAGCATGTGTACATGGAGGGGAAAATGGCATGTGTACGCCCAAATGATGCAGAAATATGGACAAAAGAACGCCAGTGTGTATGAGTACTCTTAGCTGTGCATGGGATGGAACACGAGTGTGAACTCTTGTGTGTGAATAGATTTGTGCGCGTTGCGTGACGCACTACTTGTGAACCATGAATAGGCAGTGTGGAATGATGCCTGGCACTAATGCCCCATGTTTCTCAGTAAGTGTTTGTCCAGACAGGCAAATGCAGAAATGAAGGTGTAATTCACCGGGTGCTTTGGGAAACTGCCCTGTTGGTGCAGTCACATTAGGGCAAAGGCAAGTGCAAGGAAGAGCTAGGGAAATATTTGCCAGCTGCCCCTGCTCTGAACTGCTAGGGTTGTTTAGAATCATGCAGAGGGATGTGTGGAGCACGGTACAGTTCCCCTTCTGTGGGGAGTAGGTGGCTATCTAGTCCAGAATCATCCCCCTTTCCGTTCATCCTCTTTGCCCCTCCTATTTAGAGTAACAGAAGACAGGAGATTAATTCTGCAAACCGGTGAAGATGTGCATGTTTCGTGAGCAGTTCTGGCTGTGGCTGGTGTCACAGAGCTCTGGTGGAAGCTCAGGGTGTTGGTGCAGGGAGAGATGGATGCTGCATACCCATTGCCATCTCCTGATCAGACCTCTTTTCCCCAGGTGCTCACTGAATGCAATCTACCCTTGGCCACGGGTCTCATGTCTTTATCCTTAGTGCCTTGTGGGTGGCTTGGAGCTTAGTCCAGAGCCCTTTCTTAAACTGTTAGCTTTAAAGTCAGCTAGGTGGCGAGTCCTTGAACAGATGCTTTTCTCCTAGCCCATGGCTGCAGAAGCGAGAAGCCAGGAAAACTTCTGCTGGGAAGACTAGCAGCGGTGGCTGGACAGCCAGCACCTCCCACTGTCAGGCACTGGCATCCCCCAGCGTGAGCCGTGTCTGTGCATGCAGGACTGGTGTGGTCTGGTCCGGTGCCGGGGGTGCTGCCTACATGTCTCCCACCAGCATGGGCAGCGATGACCCCGTGCTGGCAGCAGACCTCACTGCCCTTGGCAACCAGGGCAGCGTGGTGAGGAGGTGACCTCGACAGTGGGGCTCCTTGGTCTTGGAGTCCCTGCTGGAGCAACTGTCCGTGGTGAGGAGAGCTCTCCAGCTCGCTGCCCTCCCTTCCAGGATCCCTGCTCTAGCAGGACCTGTGGGTCTGGGCTCTGCTGTGGGGCACCTGGGGCAGGGCAGGGTGGGAGACACTGACCAAGGCTGCAGGGGCAGCATGGGGGGGCACGGAGCCCTGCTCTCACACCAGCACTGACACCTTGGCCTTTTCCAGGCTCCTGGGGATGCTGCTGGCTGCCCTGCACCTCCCTGCGTGAGCCAGCAGAGGATGGAAGTGACTGGCATCAGCTGGGCAAAGGACCCTTCGCCAGGTGCTGGGATGTCACCCCCCTGAAGATGGGAGTTACAAATGGGCTTGTGAACTACATGTGCGGCACAGGCGCCTGTGCTGCCAGACCCCTCGTGCAGTAGTCTGGGGCCACCGCAGGACAGGCAGACGTTGGCCACAGCAGCTCATCCCGCTAAATCCTCTGTGACACCGTACGTGGAAAAGCTTCCCTTCGCTTCCCGTGAATGACAGTCGTGGGTGCCCGTGCCCCGCACACCGCTGCGGAGCTCCCTGCCCACTGGTGGGGTGGGAAGCAGGCTGTGAGTGACCCCACTCCCCAGTGAGACCGGCGGCAGCCGAGCACGGAGCCGTGCAGCTCTGTCCCTGGGGACAAATGCCAGCTGCCAGACTCTTCTCTGGGGACCATGGAGCAGCCTGCCAGGCACCAGCACTGACTGCTCCCGCGCTAGCAGTGGGCGGTCCGGGACGCCTGTTGTCACAGATGTGACTCCAGTCTGCTGGGACAGGAGTGCTCCAGCTGCAGGACACGGACGGCATGCAGCAGGGATGGGGATGCTCTTCATTGACCGATGAGCCCCATGCTGCTAGTGTGGACTTTCCTCCTCCTCTTCGCTAAAGGATGCTAGTTGCCTGTCCTAAAGCTACTGCTCATGCAGCCTCCTAAAGTGCAATGGCGAAGGGTCTGCAGGGCTTCTCGTGGACCATGCTGCTGCTGTTCTGCGCCATCCAGGAGCTGGGAGCCTGGGCCATGCACACTGCGGTGGAGGGCCCTGGCCTAGGGCAACCCGGGGACCCTGCACTGCTGGCTGGCGGGCGAGTGAAGCGTGGCTGGGTCTGGAATCAATTCTTTGTGGTGGAGGAGTACACGGGCACGGAGCCGCTGTATGTGGGAAAGGTAAGGTAACCCTGTCTCCCTGGGGCTGACCAAGCCAGTGGCAGAGTGGGGCATGCTGGCAGCACAGTCGAGCCTGGCTGGGGAGAGAGGGCCTGCATGGAGGTTGCTCATGGGGGCCTGGTTAGAGAAGTACTCTATGGACTGGGATGGCAGGAGCCCGGTTGGTCCCTGCTGGGGGGTGGTGGGGTTGATGTGCTCCCAGAGACTCTAGGGCAGGAGCACACCAAAATTCACATCTATGTTCTTCCAGTTGTGTGCTGGATTCCCGTGGTGTTTGGGGTGGGTGCAAGAAGGGGTGCGACTCTGGGTGTTGTGGGGGCAGTGGGGAAGGCTCAGCCCGATCTCTGTGGAGGACCTGCTGGGCTGGAGCAGATGTGCAGACCGGGCTGGGCTTGCAGGGCAGGCATCTGCTTGTGCTGGTCCCTGCCATGTTCTGGAGCCAAAGTGCTGCTGTAGCACCAAGGGCCTTCCTGCCCCAGCGGCTGCTGCTGTAGGAGCAACCCTGACTTCCTGAAGATGGTCCATCCTTGGTCCTGTAGCCCTTTCAGCATGGAGATAATGTGCTGGGTTTTGTTTTGTGGCCCCTCCCTGTGGCTCCCTCCTGGTCCTAGGAGGACTGTGCTCTGTTGGACCTGCAGGCTACCAGCGGCTGTTTCCTAGCTAATTATCTCTGCAGACTGGGGCTGGCAGAGGACATGTCCCTCTCCAGTTGTGGTGCAGAAATCCTGCTCTTGTTTGTGGCCAGACAAACAGCGAGGTTGTTGCAGGATTTATGTATCTCAGGCTGGCCTGCACAGCGTGGTGTGGAAGGTGCTTGGTGTGGGCGTGCAGGGCTTGGAGGGACCCTGAGGGCCAGCACTGGTGATAGAGCTTTCCTGGGGCTTGCCAGGAGCTATGCCCATCAGGCCAGTACTGCGGGTGCTCCTGGGTGCTGGCTGGGAGCTGCACTGTTGCTATGCTGCTCCCAGGGCCAAACCCTCGCTGGGCTTCGCACAGGCAGTGGAACCGATGAACTTCCAGGGGGAGGCACTGGGAGGTTCCGGGCTTGTTAACCAGTGCGTCCTGCTCTACTGTGAGAATGTGTGATAGCGGCCACTGGAGCACGCTGGCCTCCCCGTACTGGAAAAGCCCTGATCTCCCCCCAGCATTCTGCCTTCTCTGCAAGGGGGGGGCTATTCGTGCTGTCCCGGCTCTTGCCGTTCCTTGCGTGCCCTGCGGAGAGGAGTGACAGCAAACCTGGAGCTGCTGGCAGTTAACAGTGCCCTGGGCAGGACTGGGTCTGTCCTTGGGTGTGTGACCTCCTGGGGCGTGGGGAAGCTGGACATGGACCTCTGCTCCCTCCACTCCTGGTGTCCTGAGGCTGAAGGAGCATTTTGCCTTGGGGTTGCTGGGCTTTGTCCTTTTCTGGGAGCTGTGGAGAAGCTGCCCTGTGGCTCCCACGTGTCGGGAGGATTTGTTATTTGTACATTGATGGAGGCAGTGCTAGCTGTTGGGAGCAGTCAGAGGAGTGTGCTGCAAGCCAGCTAGAGCTGCCCCTGTGGGGACATGGGCTCTCCCCAAAGGAAAATGCCCAAGAGCTCATGCAGCAGGGCTGTCTGATGGCCTCCGCTGTCTGGTCATGAGTCTGGAGGAGGCTTGAAAATGGGCTTCTTGGCTAGGGGCCAGCTGGGATTTCAGTAGTGATTTGTGTCCATTTCAGCAGACACTCGAAAGCCACACTCCTCTGCCACGACACTCAATGCAGTTACAGCTAATTCACAGCTCCCCTGGGAAGCGACTCGAAGCATCAGGCCCTGTCAAACTCCAGAGGTAGCCTAGCAACCGCCTCATCTCCAAAACGAACCCAGGAACCTACAACTAACCCATTTTACAACCCCTTTCCAAATCGTTCACCGCATCACCCACCCCGCTCGGAATAAACAGCCAGCCTGCACTGAAAACCATTCCCTGTGAATATTGCTCCTGAGGGCTGAAAGCAGCCTGGGGCCAGGCTTTTCCCTGGGGCTGGGAGAAGCTGGGGTGCCCGCCTGGGGTGGCCCCGGCACAGCCCTCCTGGCACAGCCCGTGCGACCGGCAGCCTTCCTGCACCGGGACCCGCGGCTCCCTGCGGTGTAGCTGGGGCTTGCCCTCCGTGGATGCCTCTTGCACACCTACGTGTGCTTTTTGAAGGGCCGATACCATTTCCATAAAATCTGGGTTCTCTAGCTAATCCTTCTTCTGAACTGTAATTTCCCCTGAGGCTGCTGTCAGTTTGATGTGGATTTCTTTGGATTTTTTAAATAGAATTATGGGGTCAGCACTAGTTACAAACTTCTGCATGTGGACAGATCTATTTTAGATAGAGGAGAGGATTAAAGGGAAAAAAGCAGATTTAATTAAGTTGCTAATATTTAAAGAAAATTGATGAACTCGGGCTTTATGAGTTGGAGCAAGCAGAGTGCGCCTTTATTACAGGCTAGTTTTTATTTTATTTTCTTTCTTTTCCAGCCCGAGTCATTTTTTGTGTATCTGCACTTTGTTTAATCACTTTTAATAAGGAATGTGCACCTCTGTTCACATTTAATTTTGATTTAATTACTAGTAAGTAATTAGCGGCTTCGTAAAATTCCTGGTTGTAGCTTTTAGGTCAAGGAAGCTATTTTCCTGTTTAACAGACGGCACAGATCAGCCTTTTGTCCACCTTCTGGATGGCCCTGGCTGCTGCGGACACTCTTGTCCTTGGCCGCAGGAGCTGAGCCGCAGGTGGGGGATTCCCTCTGCTCCTGGGGTGCAGGGCTGCGGGCCGGCACGAGTCTGCGCTGTGCCAGGGCTGCCCGACGTCCCTCGCCTGCCRTGCCTGCTGGCGGCGGGGGTCCCCAAGCCTGCACGGGAGCATGGTGCTCCCTGAGCCTGCCCGCTGTAACGGTGAGGCCGGGCGGGAGAGAGCATCCCTGGGACGCGGTCTGGGCCTGTGGCATCTCCCCTCAGATGTCTGTAGTCTGTTATCCGGCCCTCCCCCATTAGTTGTTGTTTAGTCAAGCAGCACAGATTTAGCTCTTTTAATCTTCCCTTGTAAATCAATCTCTACAGCCCCTTGAGCCCAGGCTCCATTTTTCTTCCTAGCGTTCCAGTTTGCAGGGATGCTGGTGTCTGCTCCCAGCAGTCAGCGATGAGCAAATATGTAAAAAGGATGTGCTGAGAGCTCAGTGTGGCTATGGAAAGAGGTGCTGGGTGGTTTATCTCTGGCCTAATTATTGATCATGAGCCCAGTGTTCAGCAGAAAAATGCAGGTTTCTGTTGCCTGCGCTGTACAGACCAGGTGCACCTTTCTCTTTCTGAAAAGCTTCATCTCTAGCGGTGTGGTAGTGAGCATTAGGGAGAGGATTATAAAGTGGAGGGGGCAGCAAGCTCTCCAGCAGCCAGCGGGGAGGGCTGGGGCAGGATTGCCAGGGCAGGGTGCTCCTGCGGACCATCCCTGCAGGCGCTTTGGGAGAGGTGCTGCCCCAGCAGGTCTGCAGCCAAGCTGCCGCAGTGGTCCAGAGCACTGCTGGGCTCACAGCCCTGTTTGCTAGCTGAGCGAAGGTCTCCTTCCCAGGCAAGCCTTGGGAGATGTTTCAACATGGGCAGTAATATGTGAATGTTGTGTAGAATGCATTGAATTGTCTAATGCGTGGGCCCCTCACTCATGAAATAAATATATAAACTGTATCTAACAAGACAAATATAATGAAGGCATCATAAAAAAGAGGCAGCTCTGGTATAAATTCTTGCCGGTAGAGCTGTATGTCTGAAAGGTGGATTATAGAACTGCAGTTTAGAAGATTGAATGGCCCATAAACATTTTCATATTTCATTAGCCGATTAATGGACGTCTTTTTCCTTTTTTTTTTTTGGTGGGGGGGACACGACATGACTTTGCTGATTCTAAGCAGAAATTGTAAGAAGCAAATGAAAGCAGCTGATGAAACCTTTCCGGGGGCCTGTCCCATTATGGATTGTCCCAATTAATGCCCATGCTGCTCTCTGTCAAGATGCATTCTGCCTGTCCAGTTACTGTTAATAGATTTCTCATAAGTGGCTGGATTGTAAAAACCTCATAACTCAGTTTAATGCCACCAATAAAATTATCTCTGGACGTCTGGCTTGGATTCCAGTCAGCTCCTGGCCCATGGGGAGCTGCTGTTTACCCTTTCTTTTCCTAATTTCAAATGTTGTCTTAATTAGAAAATGAAGCGGGGATTGGCTACAAAAACATCTTCCCCAGGGTCTGTTTTTTATCCTGAACACAGGCCTAATTTACCACAGTCTCCTGCAGGCTTTGCTCAGGTGGGGGCTCTGGGTGTGATGGTGTGAGGGGTTGACCCCCTGCTACTTTGCCCAATACATAAACCCAATACAGATGTGCAGCAAGTGCGTGAGCTCTCAGGCAGAGAGACTTGTCAGCACCGACTGCCCAGAAAACGGAGGGTGGCTGTGGCTGGAGCAGAGCTGGCAGATGAGGATGGGCTTTGGGTAGATGGGGACAGATGCTGGTGGTGAGCTGCCTTTACACCCTGGTCTGCTGTGCAGCTTGGGAGACATGATCCTACACTGACAGGGTCCTGGGTCCTTGACCACAGGGAATTCTCTTTCTGGAGTGCTGTTAAGTTGTCCTTCCCTTTTCCAGCATCTCCTAACCTCGTAGTGGTGGGGTTTGTCCCTTGAGTTGTGGTGTGGGTGGCTACCGGCAGGATTTGCGATCTGCCGAGTGTATGGTGGCATTGGCAGGACTGAAGTTCCAGTTTTTTGGGCTTTCCGCCATGCACAGGCATCGTTTGGTGGTGCTCTGTGCTGCTCTCCAGCCCAGCAGTAGCAGAGGGTGCAGACAGGCATCGCGCGGGGACCATGGGGCAAGGGCACCTTGCACCAGGGGCTCCACCCATGTGGTCTCGGCTGTGGGGCCACAAGCATGGCCCCAGCCTGCTCCCACCCTCTCCCTCTCTCCCTGGCAGATCCACTCGGACTCGGATGAGGGGGATGGCTCCATCAAGTACACTATCTCCGGGGAGGGCGCAGGGACTATCTTCCTCATCGATGAGATCACAGGAGACATCCATGCCACTGAGCGCCTGGACCGGGAGCAGAAAACCTTCTACACACTGCGGGCTCAGGCCCGCGACCGGCAGACGGACCAGCTGCTGGAGCCTGAGTCAGAGTTCATCATCAAGGTGCAGGACATCAACGACAGTGAGCCACGCTTCCTGGAGGGGCCCTACATCGGCAGTGTGGCTGAGCTGTCCCCCATCGGTAGGTCTCCTGGGTGGGAGGAGGTGGGCTGGGAAACCTGCACACCTCTCCTGTCAAACCTTGAGCCCGCTGTACCCTGCAAAACCGCCTGTAAATCCCAAGGACTCCAGCTGAGACCAGAGCTGGGGAGCCAAAAGGGAAAAATAAATAAGGTGGCTTAAGGAAAACAAGTGAATAAATCCTCTGAGCTGATTGCCAACCTGTGGCTGAGCGCTCAGTCTCAGCCCTAAGCTGTGCCCTGGAGACAGGTCATGGCAATGCCAGCTGCGCGCTGTGCATTTACCCTGGTTTTGCACAGCCCCCTCACTCCCAAATGCTGGGTGGATGGGGGGGACAGATGGAGCCCTTGCGTGCCGAGGTGCTTATGGCTGCCTGTGGCTCAGATTAGCCTGAGTGGGGCTTCTCCCTCTCTGCCTGCCTGTGCCCCAGCCCCTCCTTGGGACATCCTCTGTGTGCTGCTTTGCTGCCCTCCAGAGCCCCGTGGCTGCCCAGCCACCCCCTTGTGCATCCCCACTGCCAAGCCCCTCTCACCTGGCTTCTGGCCTTCCTCCGAGGGGCCAGGCGTTGTTGGCTGAGATTGGGGAATTCATGTCCCCTGTGGCAGAAGTGCGGCTTCCCTGTGTTACCGTTAGCCTGCACATCCTCTTGCCACCAGACATCTTTCAAGTCCATTGGTGATCAGCCTCGCTGAAGTGCTGAGGGCCAGGCTGGGACATGCACCACGAGGCTGCATGAGCCACCCCCCCAGGGACGGTGGAGCGGGGCAGTGAGCTCGGTGCTCACCTGAGCATCGGGAGGGGTACAGGGAGGTGATGCATGAGCTGCAGTATTGCTGCCCTTTCTCCCTGTGCTGGCCCGATGGTGGGTTCCCATGCTGCTGAGCACAGCTCGAGTCCAGGGAGAGTGGCTGGCTAGCTGCGCTGCCCAGAATGTCACACTGTTCCCCATCCGCATCGGGCTATCTGTTATCCCCCATTGACTAGCCAGAGCGCACAGCAGAATGCGCGTGCCGGCACGCGCTGTGGGCAGGGAACTATAAAGCACTGTTCTCCAAAGGCTGCATCAAGGTAGAAGGCAGCCTGCAAAAGCCTGGCTGACATCAAAGATAAGACAGGTCCCCAGTGCTGTCAGCAGGGGATGGGTCAGCAAGGGGGAGGGTGATGGTGCCAGTGACAGAGCTCTGGGAGGGAGAGCACCTGAGGGGGCCAGGGCTGGGGGAGCAGGGCTGAGCTGTACGAGGGGCTCGGCAAGTCAGGCGAACCAGGGGGTCCTGCTGTGCTTGTGCAGGAAGGTCTGGCTGAAGAGGCATCCTGGAAGCGGAGTGCAGGGGATGGTGCTTGGGTCTGTGCTGCCTCAGGACAGAGCTCTGGCTCTCCGTGGTTAAAGCGCAGTGTACTGAGAGACTGGTGCATGGCCTCCAGCAGATACAGATGTGCAGGAATTGCCCATACCAGAGGAGCTGCTGCTGCCTGGATTTCTGTTGGCGGATGGAGAACAAGCTCTCCTGAGGCATCCCAAGCTCTCCTTCCTCTTCCATTTACCTGCACAAGTCCTTCCCCAAGTCAGAGAGTGACCTCTTGAACTACAGCCATGTGCTCCTGGGGAAATGAAAGACAGCATGTGGGCAGCAAAGCAGGAGGCATCCTGTTCCCAAAGGGAAGAAAGAAATTAAATTAATCTATTTTACTTGAACAACATTTAAAAAGGAAGGGATTCTCAACTCTGAGTATTAGACAGGGATCCCAGTTCTTTGAAAATCACTAACAATTATGGAGCTGCCTGATCAGAGTGATGTGAACAAGACATATCAAAGGAGACAGTTTCTATGCAAAATTGGAGATCAGAGGGAGAAAGAAACACGGTTTCACAACATGAAAGGAGGCGATTCCTGCAAATTAAAATACACAGAAGTTAAAAGTAAATAGAAGTGCTGTGAACACGTGGGCTGTGCTTCCAAGCTGCATGTTCAGAGAGGCGAGCTTGAGCCAAGAGCCTGATGTCTGTCTGCTTGCGACAATCCTGGAGTTTTCTGTAGCCTGGCCGTCCCAGGCAGCGTAAGGGCTCCTCTGTAGCAGCCTAGCCTCGGAGATGGCCCAGCTAACAGGGCAGGGAGAGCTTCACACAGCATCTTCAAGTGGCGCTGCCGCATGGTCCCCTGCAGCATGAATGCAGAGCTGGAGGGTACCCGCATGCTACTGCTGCAAGTCCACAGCTCCCTCCCGGTTCTCCCTTGGCTTACCAGTGCTTCGCTCGAGAACAGGTAGCACAAAGGACAGGATGGACACATCAGGCAAACAGGCTGACCTGAGAAGTTCTCCTCAACCCTCTGAGCTGCCCTGCTCCTCTACTGTGGCCCTGGTGTGGACATAGGGAGCTGGGGCTTGTCATGGACCTGGTGTGTGAAGTTCAGCTCTGGCTGTTGTAGGAAGGGCTGAGGGTGCAGGACATGGGATGGTGCCTGGGCCAGGGAGGTAAAGTTCAGGACTTTCTTATGGGAAATATCCCGCCAGGCCCTGTTTGTGTGGGAGTGCTCCTTTTGTGGCATCAAGGCCTGGTGTAGCTGTGATTATGGCTTTTTTTGTGGTTGGTATTGGTAGTGATGTTTGATGTCTCTGAGCTGGACGGATAATCTCCCCTAGACCTGAGGGCTATTTTCGTAACAGCAAAGGGGGAGCATGCCTTGCTCCCTTCCTGAATGTGAATGGAGGTGATTGTACTGGGCAAGCAGGGGTAGGAAGGCTGGGCAGCTTGGGGAGAGCTTGGATTGGCTATTAATACATCAAGATGGCCTGTGTCAGGAATAGTGTGGCCAGCAGGAGCAGTGAGGTGATCGTGCCCCTGTACTGGGCACTGGTGAGGCCGCACCTTGAATACTGTGTTCAGTTTTGGGCCCCTCACTACAAGAAGGACATTGAGGTGCTGGAGCGTGTCCAGAGAAGGGCAACAAAACTGGTGAAGGGTCTGGAGAACAAGTCTGATGAGGAGCGGCTGAAGGAAATGGGGTTGTTTAGTCTGGAGAAGAGGAGGCTGAGGGGAGACCTTATCGCTCTGTACAACTACCTCAAAGGAGGCTGTAGCGAGGTGGGGGTCGGTCTCTTCTTCCAAGTAACAAGTGATAGAACAAGAGGAAACAGCCTCAAGTTGCGCCAGGGGAGGTTTAGATTGGATATTAGGAAAAAATTCTTCACCGAAAAGGTTGTCAAGCATTGGAACAGGCTGCCCAGGGAAGTGGTGGAGTCACCATAACTGGAGGTGTTCAAAAAACGTGTAGACGTGGCACTTCGGGACATGGTCTGTTGGGCATGGTGGTGTTGGGTTGATGGTTGAACTTGGTAATCTTAGAGGTCTTTTCCAACCTTAATGATTCTATGATTCTAGGATCAAGGTCAAAGCCTGGGGACCTGCTGGCAAACATGCCTGGTCTGGGCTCCATTGGGTACAGATGTTTTCGTGGATCACATGCCTGGTCTGGGCTCCATTTTGGTGCAGATATTCTCCCAGATCACCAGTGTTACTGGTTCAGCTGTGCTCTCCGAGGGAAAGGGGCTGGGCTGGGGCCACCCCAGAGGGCAGGGCTACTCTCCAGCTTGGAGCTTATTTGTAGGGAGCTGTTCATTCCCTGTCTCTGCTGCTCTGACAGCCTTTGCTCTGTGGCCCAGCCTGAAGAGTGACCCCCTTCTTTCTCCTCTCATGCTCCTGCCTTCCCAGACCTTGTTGGGTTTTGTGCCTGGGGCTGCCCAAGTGGGTGGTTTTTCTTCTCACTTATGGCAGCTATCAGTCGCAGCTCCCCATTCCCTGCCAAAAGCATAGTCCCAGATCCCAGAGGTGGGTACCTTCCTGGGGCGTAAAGAGGAATGAAACAAATACGGTCAGATCTGCTCTGTGACAGCAGGAACAGATCAAAGGACATTATTTGCATAATGAAGGAGCACTAATTGGGAGGGAAAGTCATTTGATTTCCTAGTGTCTAAGAGGGAATAATAAATGAGAGAACTGCACACTCTCATAGAGTAACTGGGAGGCTTTGCAACACACCTGCCCCTTGCTCTGCACTGGGGCCAGGGCAGTCTGTTTTGGTAGTGACAGTATACATGCTGCTTCAGACTATAAGACTAAGTCAGAGTGGACTAAAGGCCTTGTTGTTCAAGGATCTTGTCTTGACAGTGGCCAAAGGATGCTTATGGAGGAGGAGGAACAGCACACACAGCATGTGTGATGCTCCTCTTAATACTCTCCCAGCCAGCAACCAGTTTCAGCTTGGGGATTTCTTCAGCTGTGGGTGGTTTCCATGAGTTTAGTCAACTTCAGTGTCTGTCTTCCATGAACTCATCCAGACTCACTGTAAGCCTCTGTAAAGGGAGAGGAAAAGGGGTTGCTGTTGCTATCTGAGGAATCAAAAATAGCAGATGCAAGATGGTCAGGAAGGTAAGGCCAGAGTCTGGGATTTGTAAGGGGCAGAGGTGGTGCTTGGAGCTAACCCCAGCCCATTGAGACAGGCTGAGCATGTGCTATGCCCCTGGAGAAGTCAGTGTTTTCTACACACAGAGCACAGACCTGAGGCTGGTGCTGAGCTCCTGTACTTGGAGGAAGCACATCCAAAATGGAAGCTGACCCAACAGTTTTATCTGGGGCATGGCAGGACTTATCCCTTGACATTTTATCCCTTGTCATGGCAGGACTAGCTGCAAGAGCAGGCTTCAGATGACTTATTTCTAGAAACCTCATCTGGTCTGGGGCTGCTAGGGCATCAGAAGAAATAGTGCAGCTGCTGAGGACCATTTTGCAGGCGGTGGGGCACAGAGCCATCGCAGGCTGCTGTTGGGGTGCAGAGGAGGCAGGTTTGACCTGGTGCTGTGTGAGGCTGGCAGGGGAGATAGCTGGAGCTGCAGTGGGGCAGAGGGGTCCCCCTGCTCAGCCCCCCAGAGGGAGCAGGGCCTTGTCCTGCCCCAGGGCTGGCAGCAGCTGCTGGAGGCAATGCACTGGGTCTACCTGGGCAGAGGAAGGCAGGGGCTGGTGGTGCTGCCTGGGAGCGTTTTCGCTAACTCTCCCTGGGCCCACTGCCAGCTCGACAGCCAGCTGCCGTGCATGCACGTGGGCTAGCCAAGGAGCAGTCTTTCTGCAGGATGGGGCCTGAGCTGCAAACCCTGTTGCAGCCCCACTGCTGTCATGTCACCCCAAGAAAAAGCTCTGGACTAAGTTTGCAGGCTGCTCTATGCTGGCACCTGAGGCTCAGCCTCTGCGAGGGTACCCCGGTGCAGATCACTCCAAAATGCCTGAGGTTGAGCAGTCTAGTACCAAAGGAAGAGACCTGGAACTGTGGAAGGTGGTAGGATGGGACCCAGCCAACTGCTGGGATCTGCAGGAACTTCACCTTGTAACAGGAGATGCTAAAATTAGCTGTGTTTTGGGCTCCCTTCCTGAGCTCACTGGGGTCTGTTTAACAGCTGCCTGCCGCACACAGGCATGAGCTCAAATCCGGCACACGCTGCCTCCTGCAAGACAACTCCATTGGTTGCACAGAGTGGGTGTTGCAGCCCAGAGCTCACTTCTGGGCTGTTTGGGGAGCATGCAGAGCTTGGAGTGAGGGACATGCTAGGAAATGTGCATCCTTTCATCAGAACATCACTCCTCGGTGTGTTTTGCTCTCCTTTTTTCTCTGTGTAGCACCAAGTCCAGATTAGGGACGATTTGGCTGTACAGACAGAAACTTGGGGTCAAGCCCTGACTAGCACAAAGCTGGCTGAATGCAGAAGTGATTATTGTGAAGCGAAATTGTTTAATCTCCATGCTGGAAGCAGAGAAAAATACTTTGTTTAACATGCAGCCAGAACACTTGCAGGCAGTCTGATCTTTTTTTTTTCCTTGATAGAAGGTGCTCAAAACACTTGTGTGCATCTGGAAGCTGATGGAGCAGCAAGTAGCTGGGGCTTGCCCTGCCTGTTGATCCTCACTGAGAACACCCCTTCCCCTTCAGCACTGCGCTCTTGGTCATGGTGCAACCTCTGAGCCCACTGCCCTGCGCAACTGAGCACCTGCTACACCCTCTCTACGTCCAGTCTGCATGTGCTAAGCCCCTGAGGGAACCTGTGCCCCCTTAAGTTTAATGCTTTGGTTTACTCCCCAAGACACCATGTTTACACCCTGGCTTGGTGCCAGGGGCTGGGGTGCATTGCGCAAAGGATGTTTCCATAGTCGCGTGTTTGAGCGATTCTACCACAGCCAGGTTAACTCCCTCGGGCTTGTCCTGCGGGGCGTGAGGGCTCTGTAGTGAATCTCCTCTGGGTCGGATTTGGCTTTCTACCAAGTCAGAATGTTCCCGAGATTGCAAAAAAACTTCAATTCTGCTCCAGTAATTTTTAAGCTCCTCTGGTTTATTTTCTTCCCTGATGAACTGTCTGCTTGTTTCTGGGGTGCATCAGCCACTGCATGTGTTGGGCAAGACGACAGCTGTAAATTGCATTGTTTATAAAATCTCAGCTGCCCCCACAACAACCAGGTCCCTGAGATGAGAGTGCTGCACTCTGGCATCAGTCCAGGGCGTGTGGCTTTGCATGACAAAGCACTCCTCTCGGGGTCCTTTATATCCTGCAGGGCTGAAATGACCATGTGCTGTCCCGAAGCTAGCTGGATCTGCACAGAAAGGTGCTCTGAGCATGGATAGGGAGTTGTCCTCTGGGCTCAGTCTGGGCTGGAGGTGCAGGCTGCAGCCCCAGAGATGGTCTGGAGAGTGGCTGGAGGCTCCTACCTGCACCAGGGAAGGGGTGAAGGCTGCCATGAGGAGGGGCAGCCAAATTTAGCAAGTGTTGGCTTTTCGTGCTACCTGTTTACCTCTCTGCAGGCTTGGAGCCTGGCTGTACTTCTGTCCCTGGGGAAGTGACAGGTCCGGTTGGCTTGCTTGTGGATTCAGTGCAGGGCCTCTTTACTCTTGGATGTGTTTGGAGTTTGCCTGTCGACATCTCTTTTAGCTAAATGTGTTTGGAGTGAGTGGCATAGTAAGTGGTCTGGAGCCATTAGCCTTCTGTGTGCAGGCGGATGGCACCTCCCAGGATTGCTGAAGCTGGCCCCAGAGGCTCTGGATCCTGCAGGAAAGGGGGTGATGGATGCTGGGACAGGTCTGCATTAGTATTTCAAAGGTGCTCTGCGGAGCCCAGGACCTGCAGAGCCCTGTCCATCCAAGCCAAGGCGCTTGGGGCCGAGCTGCTGTGCCAGGCCAGCCTTGAGGACCGCTCTGCATGCAGCGTGCTGCAGCAGGGCCAGCCGGGGGCTGGTCTCTGCGCTTATGGCCGCAGTGGGAAAGGGCCTTGCGGAGAAACGGCTCCTTGATCCCGCTGGCTCCCAGGGGCATCTCCAGGCGCCTTTTGGTGCTGGATGCTGGCAGCCCCTCTCTGCGCTGCTGATCCTGGCTCCCTGCTGGGCGCAGCAAAAATGAGATTAATCTCCCTGGCCTGAGGAGTCAAGGGCTGGCTGATGTCCCTGGCAGGTCTCCAGGATGGCTCAGGGTGCAGAACGGGGACAGCCCAGGCAGGGCATGTGGAGCCGGAGGATGGCTGGCAGCCGTCTGTGTCCCCTCCCGCACCCTGCCCTGCGGACGCTGGGTCAGCCGGGCGCTCTCTGGCCCTAGCATGGGCTGTGGGGGAGGATTGCTCTGAAAGTGAGAGTCTTGGCCCCCCTTTCTTCTGGAGGGAAACACAGTTTGTTCGATCTGCTGTGCTGGGTCGCAGCTTTGCAGCAGGAGAGTAAGAGATGGACTCCGACTCATTAATGTTTATGTGAAATTGTTGGTTTCCTCTGGTTCTGTGGGGTGAGCTGGCATGGGGAGGAACTGAGGCCTTTACCTCTTTTTACGTGTCAGTTATCTCTCTGGATATGAGTTCAGGCTTCCTGGTTATGGGAGGTGCATTATACAGTACATGATGGATGTTTAGATTTTATTTATTGTATCTTTTATGGCCAAGGCACATGCCAGAAAACTAAATAAAAGTCGTACGTGCTGTACTTGCTGTGGGTAGTGCTATGCTTGGAGACCAGGGACTAATATCAGAGCAGGGGTGGGAGCCAGTGTTCCTAGGCTTGTCTCTGGAGGAAGGAGGGGGGATCAAGTTAAACTGGAATTCAAGACCTTTGTTCTTCAGATTGAAAGGGAGAGTGAGGGAAGGGTGGGAAAGGGATAAGTGGGGGGTGAAGAGAGAATGCTGGAAAGTTGGACTCCTAGATTCCTGATATCCATAGGTGACTTTGAGCAGGCTGCATTGCATCTTTGCAGACTAGAAGTAAAGGCACAAAGTAGGGTTAATGTTCCCTACCTGCCTGTTGTTGCTCATCTGTTAATGAGATGCTGTGAGAGCAGGTGGGGAAGGGCAGAGCCTTCATCACCTTCAGGGTTGCTGGCTTCTGCCTAAGGGCAGTATGCCATGATCCCAGTGCCTCTGAGCTGAAGGTGCCTTGCTGCAATGCTCCTCATGCTGCTTCCCCTTGCACTAGAGAGAAAAGTGCTGGTCCCAAACAGGGGGCTCACGCCTGGGACCCATCAGCCTGGATCTGCCACCCCACAGCCCTGTTGCTCCAGTGCTTGGGAGCACCCAGCAGCTGGAGGCAGCCCCAAGGCCAGGAATCTTCTGTGCTGGCATTGGAAAGCTGAGAGCAGCAACCTGCCTGGCTTGTACAGGGCATGGCTTAAAACGGAGAAACAAAACCCACCTCTGGGTGGGTGTGGATCCTGCCTTCCCATTGGACTCTGGCACTGATGCAGTTTTGCAATGTTAAGGTAAGTACTGGAGCACAAGGAGTATAGCTGTTTATCTGGTAGGGATGGATTAGGAGGTGAATTATGCAATTGGGTGAATGCATCTGGGGAGAAGCAGCATGAGAGGCAGAGCCTGATGCAAACTTGTAGTGGCTAGGCCCCCTCTTCAGTGATCACCGGGCTGGCACCTGTGGGGTGACAGCACTGGGATGGCTGGGACAGAGGGTTGTGGCATAGTCCTTGGGGCACTTGCTCTGTCTGCATGCATGCAGTCCTGACACAGCTTATACTGTATACAGGGCAAGTGCAGGTAAATAACTCTGATGGGCTTGTGTATGTGTGGGTGAGTTTGGGATCTTCTAACCCTTTGCCTCTGAGGTGCGTAGGCAAGAGCAAGTGGTTCTTGGAGCGTGGGATGTTTGTGCAAAGTCAGCAGGTTCTGCCTGTGGTGATGATGGGTGCTACAGGGTGCAGGTGCAGGGGTGGGTGCTGCTGTGGACACTGGGCATGGACTCTCAGCTGGTTGCTGCCAGGCTGGGCACAGAAGCAGCCCTACCTGTTGCCAGGGGCAGGTGCTGCTTTTTGTGATTCTCAGGCTTTGGCACCTCCAGTATACCTAGCAGGGCTTCTCTGCTGCAGCTGGGAGAGCGGTGCTTGGAGACCCCAGTGCCATGTACTTTCCCTTCTCTGATCCCTTCCTCCTCAGCTTTCTGATCAGAAGCTTCCCAAGGAAACATGCCAGGGTGCCCGAGGGGTTGTGCAGTGCAGGTGCTGGTGTGGGGGTGATCTGTCTTGGCTCATACCTGGTGAAAGAACTGTGTGATGGCAGGCAGGGGGAAGAGGAGGAGGCAGGACAGACCCTTTCAAGGAAATGCAGCAATCGTATTTCTTAAAACAGTTTGCAAGGCAGGGAGCTAGTGTTGCTGTGGTGTAATCTGGACGTGCCTGGCAGGGATGCACCATTAACGTCACTGGAGACAGCAAGGCATAAATAAGTCAACGTGAACTAGCTTGTTGCTGGAGACCGATGTGGGGGATTCTCATGTTATCAGCAGAGCTGCAGCTCTGAGAAGATGGCCAGGGAGAATGAAAAGCAACCATGGTAACTGCTCATTTTCTTCAGTGAACACCCTTTGCAGGAGATCAGAAGTGAACTGGACTGGGGGGAGCTTGTGCATCCCAGCTGTCTGCAGCAGCATTGCTCTCTCTGCTGTCTCGTCTCCTCCTGAGTCCAGGCTGGGCTGGTGCAGAAGCGCCCTGGCTGCCTGGCTTGCCTGCAAGCTGTGGGCTTGTGATCTCCTGACAGGGGAAGAGGAAGGCACCAGGGACTGGAGCTCCTCATTCTCCATCTGCATGGTTCCAGCTCTGTTTCTGCCCACTGTGGTGTGGGAACAGAGGCTGCTTCTGACTTTGTGTGTACCTCTGGTGTTTGGGAATGTAATGGATCTAGACTCAGATGCTGACAACTAGCAGTAAGCCTGGCTCTGGGTTATTCATGACAAGGGTCTAGCCAAGATCAGCCTGTCAGATTGTCTTTGCAGCATATGGATGGATGCACTGCAGAACAGAAGAGTTTCTGGACCACAGTCTGGTACCTCTGGTCCTCAGCTGGTGGCACAGCAGCCTTAAGAGGTGTGTGAGGCATAGCAGAGCTGCTGGATGCAGCAGTGTGAGCTGTGAAATGCTCTTTGCTGGCCCCTTCACTTTAGGCTGGTCTTGTGCCCTGGAGTCATCTCTGGAGCAAAACCTACCTTTAATTGCAATCATTGCTGGGGGATCTTGTCCATTATAAATTACCAGCTTCTCTGCCAGCCCTGTCGGCTCTTGGCCCTGTCAGTATCTTGCAGCAGGGAGTTTCCCGGTTGGTTTGATCTTTCCTATGAGCAGCTCAGGGCTCTTCTTCCAGTCCTGCACCTCGTCCCACCAGAGAGGTGACTGGTGCCAGTGCTTCACCTCTGGGGCAGGGATGCTCTGAGTCTGGTACTAGAGGTAGAACTGGGTAGCCTGTCCTCACAAGCCTTTGGTCACACCATCTTCTTTCTCAGAGGTGTCTGTAGGTAGGATTAGGCTTCCCATCCTTCCTCCCTTCTGTTGTCTCTGTAGATCTCAGCCCCTTTGCTCCTGGCCCCATTCTCATGTCCTGGGTCCTGCTTTTGTCAAATTGAACATGATGTCAAATTAAAGCCATCACAGTGACAGTTGCAGTGAAGCACCCAGTTTAATGAGGCAGCGTTGAAAATCAATAACTTAATTGCAGACATTTGATGGACTTTTATCCAATTTATAGTCCTCCTGACCTGCTACGTGTAGAGCATGAGGACGTGGTGCTGTGTCTGGCTCTGGGCAAGCGAAAGCCTTCCCTCTCCTATGGTCTGTCTGCTGCAGAGATGTGGTGCTGCAATGTGGGTCAGGCCCTGGCTGGGACGTCCCTCCACGGGCTGGAGGTGACCATGTTGCTCGGGGCTGACAGGAAAGGAGCAGCTGTGGTGATAACATCTTGTCCCAGCTCCTTCCCAGATGGTCCAGCAGAAATCTGCTGGGAGAAAAGCTCCCAGCTGTTCAGACCAGTTATCTCCTGGAGAGCACGTCCTACCCAGACAGCAGCCCCAAGGAGGACCAAGGTCTGGTCCCTCCTGCCACTCTGCAGGACAGAAGGGGCATTTGCAGCAAGTGTCTGGAGTCCTGGCTCTCAGCCTTCTGGGAGGAGGCAATGCTGCATTTGCACCCAACTGTTCTCGTTTCCATCAGCATGTGCAAGTGATCAGTGTTGGCCCCTGCTCTTCTGTTCTGCCAGCCCCTGGCCCTGAGGTTCGTGTTGCTTTTCTCACCTCCTCCCTGACATTTTGTTTTCCTCCTTGTCCCTGCTGCAGGCACCTCTGTGATGCAGGTGATGGCATCTGATGCTGATGACCCCACATACGGGAGCAGTGCCCGGGTAGTCTACAGTGTGCTGGAGGGCGAGCAGCACTTTACTGTGGACAGTAAAACAGGTGAGCAGCACCCAGCTGGGCTGGGGCGATCTGTGTGGGCTGGCAGGAGACCAGACCATGGCCGCACGTCCCGCATCTGTTCAGTGCACGGCTGTGTGCCAGCAGCCAGCACCTCCATGCTGGGTGCTGGTGCTGGGGAACCCGTGCCATGGGCGTTACTGGGTGTTGGCGAGGAAGCTCGACGGCCCTGCAGGCTGCTGCCTGGCTCCGTGCAGTGCCTGCACCAGGCAGCACCATGGAGCAAGACCTGCAGCTGCCAGCCCAGAGTGCCCTGCCTGCACTGGCCAGAGCTCCTCCGTGCTCCATGCCCAGAGCAGGAGTGCACCCACAGGCACACAAAATCTCAGTGTGAAAGGTTTAAGTACTACCAGAGGGGGCTTGCCAAAGGCTGCATTGTTATCACCAGGGCTTTGATTAAAGGTAACGCTTTAAATTAAGGATTGGTTTATAAATGTTCTATTAATATTTAATGAAAGAACAGTAGAAGCTGCTCCATTCCTTAATAACTTATAATAGAGTCTGTTGTAAAATGCCTCTGTAATAAATCCCTAGCAGATGATGCTCTGACATACTGGTTGGAGTAGACCGTAACCAGGAGATGTTGGGGTATATATTCTCCTTGCCTCCCAGGAGTGTGACTCTCATTACCCTTAATGGAGCCTTGCAAGCTTTCTAAGGAGGGAAGACACTCAAATGCTAATAAGAGGTATTTAAGGCACAAAGCATGCAGTAAAGTACCCACAGTTTAATGAAAAATTGTCAAAGGATGAGCAGGCTGGGTAGCTGCAGCTCTGGTTGGAAAGCTGGACAGCAAAGTGCCTCCCCACCCCATTGCTGAACCGCAGTGACAGAGTCTGAGATCAGCCCCTGGACTGAAGTGCCAAGTCTCTGTCAGGCTGACCTGGTCTGTGCTAATAGATATTTTCTAAGGCTGTTTTTATGTAAGTCAGACTGAAGTTTTTTGGAGGCTCTGGTGTAAGGAAGGTATATGTGCCTGAGCCTCTGCGTCTGCATGAAACCATACACGTGCTGAAACTGGTCTGGTGCGCACAGGCAAGCCAGTCAACAGCCCTGTCTGTGCCACCAGCCCTGGCTGCCATTGCCGGAAAGCTCAGATTTGGTGGTTCCTAAGCACACCTGACAGCAGAGCTGGGGTAAGCGGTGGAGAAAATGCTATTGCCTGGACAGAGGCTGGCGTGGTGGGGAGAGTACACAAAACCAAGCCTGGGGCTGCACCCACTCCTGGCCCAGAAGCTGCTGCACCTGGGCTTTCTTCTCTCCCAGACTTGCTTTGTTTTACTGGGGGTGGGGGGAAGGGTGTGGGGTGAGGGGGGATAGATGGATGAACAATGGGCTGAACACTGAAAATTCAGGTGTATGTGAGATCCTAGTAGTCTGAGACAGCTTCGAGTGGAAGCCTTGTTGCTGGAATGAAGAGGGACCACTGGGAGCAAAATGCACAAGCCAGGAGCAAAATGCACAAGCCAGGACATGTAGAGGCCCAGCTTCCTGCAACAACATTAATGCTCTGTATTAAGGCACAAACTAAAATGTGCCCTGTGGGACTGTGGTGAGAATTAATGTCACTCTGGGAATCCAAGCTTCTTGATTCCTTTACTTTCTGTCTTAATTCTCAAGCTGGTTGTTTCACACTCTGGGGGGGGTTGATTTACTGTTCTACTTGCTTGTGATTCATAAAAGCAAAACTGCTGACAATCTGCAGAAGAGGCATCAGCACCTCTTGAGCATATCTGTTTCCAGAACATCTGACCGCTAAAGCAGGTACTGGGGCTGACTCTTTGGTGTGATGTCTGAGCTGTGAATAGCCTTCTTTCGTAGCTGCCTCGCCTGGGCTCCAGGAATGCGGCGTTCAGCTCTGCCCATCGGCCGCTTCAGATGCAGCTGCAGTCTGTTCTGCACTGCCTGTGGCCTCGTGCCTGGCATGAGCTGCGTGCCCTGCCGTCAGTGCTAGCCCACCTGGACGCACTGCTGGGGGCAGCAGCACGGGACTGGCGGTGCCGAGGGGGGATGTTGTTTCATCGTGTGTCTCTGGTACTGGCCAGGAGCCAGCACATCCACCCAAGTAAATCCCATCCCGCTCCCACTCTGCACTTGAAGAGGTTTTTAGTGTTCCACATGAGAATCCTGGCCTGACTGCCCTGGGTGGCCTGGCATCTGCCCTGAGCATAAGATTTAATTATCCATAGCAGCAGCATAACTCTCAGAACCACCATTGTTATTAATGGCCATAAAAAGAACCATAAAAACCTGGCATGTTACATTTCTTATAATATATGGTAATGAAGAACAATTTGTTTTCCCCTCTTAGTTTTGACCTCCTTCTCTGCGTTTTCTTGCAGGTCCATACATGCACGTGCTCCCTTGCACACCGCCTAAGCCCGTGACTCCTTCCAGCGCGGGTCCTCTCTTCCTTCCTTGCCTTTACAACCAGCTCTTTTCGCACTGTCCTTCATAGCGTAGGTGTTGCATGTACAAGTGTGGTTTGCACACTTGAGTGCAGGATATGGACCGTGTGTAGGTTGTTTGGTTTGTCTCCTGTTCTTGGATGTTACTAGCTGTAGTATTCAGCTGGGATTTTGGATTTGATGGACCTTTCAAAGGCAGACCCAAACCGTCTGGATGCCATGCTATGCCAAGTCCTGCCACTCAATAAGCCCTGAATTCCCATAGTGTCTCAGACGTCTTTTTGGAGGGGGACGAGCAACTAGGTGGCCCCACTGGAATAGTGGGTGCTGCAGCATGGCATTTGCTGGTGTCCACAAAGCTGTGGAGAATGGTTCCAGTTTCCACAGTGTTGAATGATGGTGAAGAAAAAGCACAGCTGATGCATATAAGCTTTTCTTTCATTTCATATACACCAGCCACTGCCTCTCGTGCTTTCAGAACAAAATTCAGACACTGAAACTGTGGGTTTGTGTCATGTACCCCAAATCAGGTCCCAGAACGTACCCTGCACGTGTTGAAGATCTGGGCCGGCTTTTTTGGTGTATGAGTGGGGAGCTTTGTATGCACAAACTTTGGAGGCATGATTTTCTCTGCCAGCTATGAGAATATCCCCTAGGCTCCTTCCAAGAGCCTGCAGGCATTAGTCATATTTAGGCTTTGTGCTGCCTTCCCAGTTCATTCTCAGTTTGCAGACAGGGCGCAGCTGATCTTTGTCTGCTCTCTGTAACAGGTGAGCTGCATCGCTCTGTTTCCTGGCTGCCCTGTTCCTGCTGGAGGAAGCTGTGCTTCTACAGTGGTCAGCATGTATGTGTGCTTGGCTCCTGCTGTCGGGAAACAGCCTCTTCTGCTGTGAGTGGTGGGTGTTGGCTCTCTGAGTGAGCGCGCTTCAACCTGACTGCTGAGAGCCCCTCTCTCACCCTGCAGCAAGCAGGCTGCTAACTGGCTGCGGAGCAGGCTTGCGACTGCCGGGGCCGTGAGCCCCAGCTTTGCCCAGCGGGACACGGGTTGAGAGGCTTACTGCTAGTTCCTCTTCTAGCTTCAGGAAGCCTGTCCTCACCAAGATCCTTCTCACTTACACTTTTCAGATGCTGAGATGGGCACAGAGTATGTGACTCCCAGTGCACTTACGTGAGAGGAGAAATCAGAGTGCATTTAAATTTGCAGGCCAAATTTTCATGTTGCTTTATATCACCCTGCACTCTCTGTACCTCTGCAGATTATTCACTTTTATAGGGGCAAAGCTCTTCTTTGGCAGACAGCTGTGCCTCCCTGCTCATGTCTGTTCCCGTGTTCTTTGCAATGCCCTTTCTCATCTCTGGCCAGCATGGCTGGAGACTCTCTGCTGCCTGCAACCGCTGCCCACAGCCTCAGGAAGAAACCTGAAAATACTTGACACCGGGAAGGGAGGCACATGCTGGCACCCTTGGCTCCAGCCGTCTTGTTCATCCCTTTGCAGGGATATTGACTGCTGCAGAACAATCACAGCGGGTAACATCATAGGCCTCATGATATCTGGTACTTTCCTAAAAGCCCAGCTTGTCAGTTCAGGAGAGGGCATGGGAATCTTGCTTTTTACTGAAAGGAAGAGATTGTTCTTAAAAATCTGTCATTCTGCTGTATTCAGGGAAAAGGCAGAAGGACTCAGAAGGCTAATTGAAATGCAGTCTGGTATTTACGATTACTTAAAACAGCTCCCGGGTTCTGGAGCCTGCCTCCTGATTTGGAGACTTAGCTGGTGAGGGCTTAGAGGTATTTGTGCCAGGGATAGCAGGACAAGAAATACTGGCCTGCTGGTATGAAGTTTACAGTTATTTGTGTGCAGTCATTAGTTGTTTCATCCTTACCTGTCAGCCTTGTCCTGTTTGGAGACCGACCACCTAGTCCCAGGGCAGTAACGGCAGACTGGGAGAGGAGTTGTTGCTGGGAACATGCTGCATGCGATACGGGCTGATGAACTGTTGGATTTGTGTGATGTGGTGGTGGGAGGCAGAACATGTTTCTCTGCTGCTCTTGCCAGTTTGTTAAAATGTTCCTCGGTGCCTGGAAACACAGATATCGGTATGTGTGTGTTTGTGTGTGCTCATGGGTTTATGCAGGTCTGTCCCCCATCCAAGCAGCTTATTCACCAGAGCTGTGCACAGGGWCAAGGGACTCTGAGTGTGGGTGATGAGAGCCTGCAGAGAAGCCACGCTTATTTAAGGTGCTCTTATTAGCAAGACTGAATGTTAACAGTCCTTTTCAGAGACTGGTGCAGGAACTTCAGTTGGTTTGGGACCAAATTGTATGTTTGGCCATCTTGAAGAAATTAGGGCATATCTACTAATGTGCAGTGGGAATTAATATTAAATGTTGAGGGGTGTAGCTGCTAAAAGAAGAGACAAAGGAAGGGCAAGTGTGCTGGCCTGTCTGTCAGAGCTCGCTGCGGGCGCCTCCCTCCAGGGTACTGCTGCCTCTGTGCTGGCACGGGCATGGCTGATTCCAGCCAGGAGCATGCCCCTGCTAGGTGCTCCTCTCGGAGCAGTGGCAGTAGCTCTGCCTCTGCTAGGGTGCTGCCCTAGGAACTGTGGGGCACACTGGTTTGAAAAGGACTTGGCCACCTGCTATGAAAGGTACCCCATTAGAAATCCTCAGCCACTATACTTGTGTGACTCTGCACCCTTCCGATTAACTTTGCTGCTTAGCTTGGTTATGTTGATGCAACCATAATGTTTCCATTTCTGGTTCTCGGCTCTGTACCTATTTGTTGAAGAGCCATGAACTTCCTGAGCTTTGTGCCTAGTACCTTGTTCAGACCGCCTGTAGCTTCTGCCTCCCATATTGTCCTGAGCTGAAGGACAGGAAGGGGGGCTGTGCATGTAGGGCAGATGAAGTGCTGGTTCTTGGGGCTAAGATCCCATTTGCAGTGGGCTGACCTCCTCCAGGCTGTATGCCTCAAGCAGCACTTGTGTCTTGGCAGGTATATTGGTATTTCAATGTCCCTGCAGGCAGGTGGGGCACAGGTGAGGAATCTGCAGTCTATTTGGCAGGCACCTTGCCACCCCTGGGCTGAGGAAGAGATCTGTTTGCTTTTGCTGACCAAGCTGCTGGGAGGAGTGAATCTGTTTTATCCAGCTACATCATAGGAGGGGATAGAGAAGACAGACAGACTCTTCTCAGGCATGCACAGTAAAAAGGCACAAATGGCAGGAAGAGAAAACTTGTCGCTGTGAAGGTGGAATTTCCATCCTTGGAGATACTCAAAACCTGGCTGGATGTGGCCCTGAGTAATCTCATCTGCCTTTGAAGACTGCCTGCTTTGAGCTGTAGTTGGACCAGGGACCTGCTGAGGATACTTCCACATGCGTCCACAACTTTCCATCTTTGTACTTCGTGGCAGAGAACGTGTTGCTCCTGACTGCCCTCGGCTGGAAGGTGCCTTGTCCAGAGGGTCTCCGAGGATGTGGACATCTGAGCTAGAAGTATCTGAGGGCAGAGCAAAGCCCATAATGATGGGATTCCCAGAAGGCAGTTACCTGCTGAGTGTGTTGTCCTACTTTGTTTTTATCACCCAGAGTGTCTGCTGTTTGAGCAGATTTGATGGTGTTTATGTGATGATGTAAGTGTCCCCTTGCCTGGTAATTATACCAATTAATCTGGATCATGCTGGAAAGCCACATGTGCCTTGTACCAGAGGGTATGCCACCATGCGTCTGTATTACTCAACTATAACAGATGCTGACAAGAACTAGGGAGATGAGTCTGAGCTGGAGGTTGTTCTTGCTTTGTTAGCAGTGTCTGGGAAGGACAAAATTTGGCAGTTTTTCTGGCTGGAAAGAAGGTGAATCTTGGAGATAATAGTGAGGACTTCTCCATGTTCTACACATGGCAGCAGAGGTTCCTGCCTCTTCTGTCTCTGTGTCCTGAGAACAAGTCTGCCACCATCACTTGCTGCTGCTTTTGCAGAGTCGCGGGGGGTCAGGTTTTGGGAGCAGAGGCTCTTCTGGCTCTAGGAGTTGGTACTATGCAAGTTTGCTGCTGGTGGGTGTTTATGGCAGCACTCATAGTGCCATATTCAAGGAATTGGTGTGGAGTATGTTTGGAGACCCTGATTTGTCAAGGCCACTAGCAAATGGTAAGTGGCACCTTAGCCTAAAAGACAAAAACAGCCCGACACTTGGGGTAGTAGCCTGGTGTGGCCCGTGCAACTTTAGGGGGAACAGCTTTCTCAGTGACAAACCTGCTGGGGCTCTTGGAGGCATGGGGCAGTTCATCTGCATCAGACCCCCACTTTTCCAGGGTGGACTAGACAAACATCATCTTGGCAGGGGGTGGTTTCTGCTCACAGTCTGCACCCCCATCAAGGACAAGGATTTTGTCTGTCTCGTGCCACTAGAAGAACCGGAGGTGCCTGGTGCCGTTTGTCTGCCCTGCTCTGCATGTGCCAAATGGCCGGGACTTGCTCCCCACTGGGACGGGTGACCTTGGAGGTGTTCTGGGAAGCACCTGAGCACTTTCCTCCCATCTTGCATGGCGTATTATGAGCTATATCATTACGAGCAGCTCAGTTAAGTCATTACAGCCTTGGTGAATGCATGAGCTTTTCCCTCTCATCCCAATTCTTCACTATTGTGCTGACATGAATCATTTTCATTATAAAATGCTTCAGACCCTGTTAATTAACAGAATTGCTTAAATTTCAATGAGATAGTGCTTGCCCAGAAATAACAGTTTTGTATTCATAGTGGAGTGGCAGGAGAGGACGATAAGCATGGCTAGCCAAGGCCAGTCCTGTGCAGCCCTGGGGAAATGGTGCTTGTTCGAGGCCAGTCCTGCCTGCTCTCAGACGGGAGGCTGCAGTTCTCGCTGGGACGCATACCTGGAGGTGCATTCATCGCTCTCTTGTTGGTGCTGCCTCAGTCCCTTTGGATKAGGTGGGGTGGGACTCCTGGTCAAATGGCTTCCTCTGAACAGACCCAGGATGAATGAGGGAGCCAGTGCAGACCCTGGGCCCCCTCACAGGGTAAATACCCGCTGTCTTCCTGTGGAGGGGTTGGGACGCTCCCTAGCAGGAATTCTGCAGTGCTCTGTGCTGCCTCTGACCTGCATGTTGGCCAGGAGCGTGGACCTCAGTGATCGAGTGATAGAAGGGCTGAGAGTTACCTGAGTGTGTAAAGAGGCAGATGCTGGAAGTGCTGGAGAGATGGTGGGTGAGACAGCCTCCTCTTGATTCATGGGGCTGAAGGTGGTGGGAGTCCAGGTAATTACAGAACTGAAATGACAGAGGGACAAGGGAAGCTGGGTGAAATTGTGCCTATCCATGAGAGCTGGGGAGCTGCAAAGATCTGAAATGGTTGTTATGTCTTTACAATAAATCCTAACAATGATAATCATTGGAATAATTGCTAGTTTCAGAAAGCAAGGAGAGATAAATGTCTCCAGAACAGTGTTGCCACCTCCTGCTGCACCTGTAATGTCATGCAAAGGGGGGAGTGGGGGGAAATTCATCCTCCCAGCTCAGTGGCATTTCTGACTGCCTTTGGGCCACAGCACCAGTGGCTCCTTGGTGTGACCCGTCCACCCACAGCCCTTGTCAGAAGGGGCACAAGGTCATGCCAGACATGAATGGGGAAACTGTGGCAACCCGCTGGCTGTGGAGGGCTGATGCCTGGAAGCCTCGGGGTATGTCCCTGAAGCCACATCTTGTCTCCTTGCAGCCTGCTGCCACCCAGCTCTCCCCTCCACTGTGCTCAGGTTGTGCTGAAGGCTTCCCAGAAGTGTCTGCCTTGAGCCAGGTGGCTTGGATGGCTGTGATGCTCTGCCATTGCTTGCTTTGTTGCATGTCAGCAAACGTCTTGCAAGTTGCTGAGAGCAACTGGATGATTCTCTGCTATTCGCTTGGCAAGGGAGGAGCTCCTCGTTCCCTCCAGGTCGGACCCCCTCGCTGGAGACCCACATTGCACAGCCCGGCAACCCCCTTCCAGCATCGTCCCTAACACCAGGCAGGATTACTGGTGAAACAAAGCAAAGATGGATTTTGCAGTCCTCAGTAGGAGGGGGTAAAGCTAATAACTAAACAGAAAAGCCTGGAAGAGAGAGCAATTACAAAACCAGAAAACAATGTCTAAATCTGTGGGAATGTTGAACTGAGCTGGAGGGGACTTTAAGCTGATTCCTACCTGTTCTGGGGTGTTGCTGGTATAGTGGGACTGGGAATGTGCTGCTAATGACCTTGCATCCATGTATGCACTCATGCTCATGCGTGCCCCTGGTGCCACCTCAAGGCAGAGTCTTTTCTTTCTTTCATTCTCAAAATATTTCTTCTCTGCTTTGTTTCCATGTAAATGAAACGCTCCTGGGTGACACAACTTCTGCCATTCACAGTGTTTTCTGGGTTTTACTAGTCTTTGTTTCTTGTTTTACATTCCTTTATATTTTAGTCCTGGTCATTTCCCCCAAGCCCAGATAACCTCTGAAGACTTATAAACACTTTTTTTAAGAGACTTCATTTCATAAAAAGTACTAACATGCCATACATTTTGTTAAGCTTTACAGTCTCTAGCGCATTCTCAGCCCGTGACACAGAGCGTGTATATCATCTCTGGTCTCCTTAAGTTAGAGAGACACTTGAAAATGAGGGGTTTTGTGCAGACAGACTTTTGGAAGTACGCTGCCCCCCCTCATTCTCCAAATCCAATGGGGGGCCCTCCAGGCATACTTGGGCCACATGGCACCTGTGAAACGGAGCTTGGGCTTGGAGCACTGATGTTCTGTTAGGAGTGCTGCAGCAAGCCTGGCTCCTGCTTGAGCAGATAGGCATAAGTGGGCTGTTGCAGATTTGTGCCAAAGGGGTTTTATGACAGCCTGGGCTTTTACACAGCCTTTCTGTGCAAACCTTGAGGGTGGCCCCAGTGCAGCCCGCGCATCTGGGCGATGTGCTCTTGCTCCTGTGCCTCTGGCCCTCCCCAGCAATCCTTCACCGGGCTCCCGGCCTCCCTGCAGAGAAGTACAAACCTCCTCTGAGGAGTTTAAACCTGTCAGAGCTACTGGCAGCCCACAGTAGAAGCAGCAGTCAGGAATCTTTCATGCAACATGCCAGCGAATTGGCTGCAGAGACTTGCTGGGATCAGGTTGGGCCCGTGGCCATTCCTGGACTCTGGGGGGATTTTCAGGATATTTCTGCCTGGCTGACAATCCCCTGGGCTTGTTCTTCTCTCCAGAGACCTTGTTGCCCCTCAGTTAGCTTTTGCTTATGTGATCTTTCTGAAGGCTGCAAAAGGGCTTGCTCCCCTTTGCATGGGGGCCCAGTCGGTGGTGTGTGTTGTTGCCAGCAACGTGCTCCTTGTGGCATAGGTGGCCACAGCACCTAAGGCTGTGTTAGGAAGAGCATTGCCAGCAGTCGAGGGAGGTGACCCGTCCCTTCTACTCGGCACTGCGAGTGCTGTGTCTGGTTCTGGGCTGCCAAATATAAGAGAGACATGGGCATACTGGAGTGAGTCTAGGGAAGGGCCATGAAGATTGGTGAAGTATTGGAGCATCTGCCATATGTGGAGAGGCTGGGAGATCTAGCTGATCCTGTTTAGAGCTGGGGCTTGGACAAGGTAATCTCCAGCGGCCCCTTCCAGCCTCACCCCGTCTGTGATTCTGCAGATGCTCTGCGACCTGCCTGTGCTCACGCTGTCCTGCCGGTTTCCAGGTGTGATCCGGACAGCCGTGGCTGACCTGGACCGTGAGACGCAGGACCGGTATGAGGTGGTGATCCGTGCAACGGACATGGCAGGACAGCTGGGTGGCCTGTCTGGATCCACCACAGTCACCATCGTAGTCACCGATGTCAATGACAACCCACCACGCTTCCCTCAGAGTAAGTCCTGACAGCGGTGGGGGGTGAGCACTGGCCCTTGTCCCAGTCCTGCCCCTTGTTGGTGGTGGGAAAGAAGCTCAGCTCCCAGCACAGCCTGGCACTTGTCTGCAGGGTGAGTCAGCACGGCTGCTCATGCTGCTTGCAGGGCGGCAGCACCAAGGCACCGCAGCATGCACAGCTCCTTGCCCGGGTCTGAATGTATCCCTGCCTGGCAGTGTGATGGGGGTCAGCTGCCTTGGCTGAGCCCGTCCAGGGTCCTGGGCAAGACCCCTGTTCCTGATGCTAGTCCTGGGAGTGGGCAGGGCTGTGTGATGGGGAGAGCAGAGCTGGCCCTTTCCAGACCCCTCATCTGAGCAGTGCTGGGGGAGAAGGCAGCCTGGTCTGTGGTGCTGCTGTCTCCTGAGAGCTCGGGCAGGGACTCGGCTGCTGGCCTGGCCCCTCCCGGCTGCTGCGTCAGAGCTTGGCACGCTCTGCCCCACCGTGAGGCACGGTGACGCTGCCCAGCTCACAGACAGCAGCCCTGTTGCAGAACAGCTCTGTTTTCCAAGTCACCGCTAGTGGCCTGTGGCTCATGCTTGTGTCTTCTCTGGGACGCTCCTCAAACAAGGAGGGTGGGTGATCCTGCTGTGAAGAGTGGGCTGTGCAATCTCTGCAGTGCACATCAGCTGCAGAGACCGGCAGCGTGTGGCTGGCAGAGCAGAAAGGATGCTGCAGCTGGAGGAGGCTCAGCTCTTTAGCTGCATCTCCTAGAAATTAGAAATGGTAAAGTTTGCAAAGAACCAGAGATCACTGATTGCAGGGCAGTGTCCATACAGAGAAATAAGCCCTTACTTCATCTGGCACCTTGAAACATCAGTGCTCCCCAATTATCTTCCCTCAGCCCTTGTTTTTGGCTGGGGTATGTGTTTCTCCTGGTAGGGCGTTCTGGACTATAGACACTGGTAGAGTTTGAGCAGCCCTCGTAGTCCAAGGGTGCCCCCAGGGAGGTATGCGAAGGGCTGTATCGGGCTCAGGGGGTTCAAAAGCAGTAACCCTGGTACCTTTTTCTCCTCCAGAGATGTATCAGTTCAGCATTGTTGAAACTGCCCCTGTGGGCACTGCCATCGGGAGGGTGAAGGCAGAGGACTCTGACGTCGGGGAGAACACGGACATGACGTATCAGGTGAAGGATGAGGAAGGGGTGGAGATGTTCAAAGTCACCACGGACAGCAATACCCAAGAGGCTGTCATCACGGTACAGAAGGTGAGAGATGAGGAAAGCTGGTTGGGTAGGGAGGGCACAGGTCTCTAGGAGGGCCCTTTCCTTTGGGGACTCCTGCTGCTCCATTTGAGTTGAAATAAATGCTCCTCTGAGCGCTGCTCTAGCAGTAGCCGTTGCATTTTTGTGCCTGCAGGTGCAGGGAGACACCTGCCTCTGTTCTGGCTGGCTGGATGCAAAACGCAGACCTGTGTCTGGGAGGAAAGGCTGCAAAGGAGCAGTAGCCCAGTGCCTGCCGGAGCCTGCACAGGGCGGCTCCCTGGCTGGCAGCGAAGAAGTGAGCCGTGCACAGGTGAAGCCGTGCACAGGGCTACGGAGACAAGTTCTTACAGCTGTTGTTGATAGCACCTGTTAGGGGAGAAATATGCCCACCTAATTCCTATACCTGACCAACAGCACTTTGTATCTGCTTTTGGTGGCAAAAACAATCAAGCAAACACTTGATGCAGGCAAGAAAGAATGATTGTTCACCAAGGCCACTGCATTCAGATCACCTCCCCTCTAGAAATAATAGCAGGGTGATTAATGATCAAAACCCGCTCACTTGC
Organism: Oceanodroma leucorhoa; assembly: GCA_030449065.1. Classification (NCBI taxonomy): domain Eukaryota; kingdom Metazoa; phylum Chordata; class Aves; order Procellariiformes; genus Oceanodroma; species Oceanodroma leucorhoa. Next base: position 3,684,823 of record JASVER010000090.1, on the reverse strand, counting down.
AGCACGAAGTGCGCTGTCTTCCCAGTGAATCCTGGCTGCCCACAGCCTGCGCAGCCTGGATGCCCTGGGGGGAGCGGGCTGGAGGCTTCCCCTTCCTCCTGCCCCCTTGGTGTGGGCACTGCCGGTGGGAGGGCAGAGCACGAACTCCCAGCCTCCCGCAGAGGTGCTGCCTGGGGAGCAGGTGGCTTTAGTGCTGCCCCCGATGTCCCCGGTGAAGGAAGGGGCAGCAGGGGGGCTCCTCGGGCTGGGTATGGCTAACCCTCTTCTGTTGTCCCAGCCTCTCGACTACGAGTCGAAAAAAGTGCACACTGTCGTGGTGGAGGCCCTCAACAAGTTTGTGGACCCGCGGTTCGTGGACCTGGGCACCTTCCGGGACCAAACCATTGTGCGGGTCTCGGTGCTGGACGTCGACGAGCCCCCCGAGTTCCGGCCCCCCTCCAACCTGATGGAGGTCCAGGAGGACGCGCACATTGGCTCTGTCGTGGGGATGGTCACCGCTCTTGATCCGGACACAGCGAACCATCCTGTCCGGTAAAGCAGCTGCCTAAACCTTGCATCATCTTCTGTCCAACGGTGGGCATGGGGTCACCTGAAAGGTACACATGTGGCCTGGAGGGGCTCATGGCCATGGCTGGGGCAGCGGGGAAGTGATGGCAGAGGAGGAGGGGCAGTGCAGGTGAAGGTGACAAGTGCTGCATGCGTGGCAAAGCGCATGCATGTGTCCTATGAGACAGGCAGCTGGCAGGTGAGTGGCAGCCTGTTCACAAGCAACAGGCAAGCAAGAGCAACCATCTCGCAGGTGACAGATTTGTCACTGGCAGGTGATGGGTTTGTGAGTGGCAAGGGAGTGTTGGGGAAGGTGGCTGGATGATGCTTGCATGTCCCTGCTGCTGACAGTGAGGCATCTGCAATGGTGCCTGACACAGGCCAGACGAGCGACCAGAACTGACAGGAGGGCAGTGATGAAGGATGATAAATGAGGTGAGGCTTGGGAGGTGCAGAGCCACAGCTTGGCTGTGTGTGTGTGTGCACGTGTCTCAGGGATCAAAGATGAGAGGAGTTTATATTTGGGCAGGGGACATAATCCAGGCAGCAGCTTATCTGCACAGGACATTTCCTATTTCCGTTTAATTTGTGGCTAAAGAGATTGTTACCTTGTTAAATTGTTATTACCTAAGGCACAAAGCAGCCTTCTGGCTCTGCCAACTGGCCTGAGTCACGAGCAGTTGGGTTGCAAAGCTGGTGTTCAGAAAACATCCTCAATGTGTGGAAAATTTCCTTGAAATGTGTGTTCTCGTGCCAGGTGACGGCAGGGCTGCAGGCACCTTGTGCACAGCCGCTCACTTCAAATGAGCAGCAGTGGCTTTGCATTTGAGAGCTCTGTAGGGAGCCCGTCCCAGGCAGCAATAAACTGGGACGCAGCAGGAACAGGGAGGTGGGATGGAGGAGGACACGGCCAGGGAGGGCTCAGTTACAGTACTGATTCCATTCGAAGATGTCGCCGTGTGGCTTCTTGGGGTGCTGAGCTCCAGTGCTGTGTAGCCATGGGGAACACACTGGTTCAAGGTGGGATGAGGGTTATCTCCAGATCTTCATGGAAATGAAGACTGAGATGTTTAGGAAGCTCAGGGAAGAATTTACATATGGAAAGCTGCCATGTACAGATGCCTGGCAGCTAGCAGAGAGTATTGTGTCACAGAGCTGGACGCTGAAAGTTGTCTTTGGGGTGAATGTGAACAAAATCAACCTTGGCATGCCGGGAACTAGAACTATGTATGTGAGTGTTGCACCACTTGCACTAGTCGGTGGTCCCTGTTGGACATGTTCTCAAAGTACCTCTGCTCACCTTGCCATGTGGCTATACTCTCCATTCAGGCTACACATCTAATTTTTCTTTTGTGGCCTGCTCTGAGCACATGGCTGTTAGCTTGTACTCTTCAGATGTGTGCAGTCTTTCTGCATATCTATGTGTGTACATGTGTGCATGTTCTTTTTCACTTGGCTGTTTCTAGCAGTGCTACAGAACGTAGATTTTATTTTCTGATCTGTAATTGTAGGAAAGGGGCCTTGGGGACAGAACTATTCTTATTCTTGTTTTTTCTTGTTCTTTGTGCTGCTTCCCCGTGGAGCTTGTTGCATTGTTTGCAGACAGAACAAAAGAAAGTAGAGCAGGGAGGCTTTCTACTGCTGTGCAGAAGGTGATGAGGACTTGGAGCAGAGAGAAGCGGATTCAAGTACTCAGCAGGAGCAAGAGGGTTAGAGCCCAAACTTTGCTATGCAAGTGTCTCTCTTATAGCAAGCTTAGTGCCAGACAAGGCAATACCTTCTGCTCAGGCACAAGGGCTCAGCCAGTAGGACTCCCAGGCATCTGCTGCAGCTTGGGAATTGCAATGTGTTTTCCCTTGTCAGGCTTGATGCATTCAAATATGTGTCCTCCCTCCAGCTATCCCCAGGCAGGTAGCTCATGCTGCATCCCCCATGCCCCCCTGGGGCATTTGGTCTCTATCTCTATCGGTCCATCTCTCCACTCCCCTCTGTTCTCAAAGTGCCTGCTGTCATGAGCAGTGGCAGTTCCATCCCCTTGTGATGCTCCCTTGGCACTTGCCTGAGGAGTGTGGGTGGGTGAGCCTTCCCTGCCGTTTTAACAGGTACCAAGTGGAGATGCAGGTTTATATAGGTCACAGCGATGTGGCACCAATGCAGGAGGAAGGTGCTGTTGGATCTCTCCTGCTTTCCTGTCCTCTGGCTAGCCAGGTAATTTAATAAAATACTTTGCCACATAGGCAGCTGTTCACAGCTTCAAAGTGGTGCACAAACATTAATGCGAGCATCCTGCAGCACCCTGCCAGGATGTGATACTAACCTGTTAGCAGGAGACGGCAGTAAGTCACCTCGCATTTCGGATGTGCTACTCCAAAGTACAGTCACAAGAAGCCAGCACTTGTACTTCACCTCTGATACATTAGAGAGCAACTGGTCCTGACAGCGTGACCGGTATTTGATCCTTGGCTCCTTGAAGTTGGTATGAACCTTTTCAAGTTGCTGCAGTTCAGTGGATCCCTTTTAACTTCCTGATCCTCGTCTGCTAGAGGTGGGAGCAAAGACATGGCTGTGTTTCTGCGGTGGCTGCTGTCTTCTGGACTCTGGTCTGCATGTTGGCTCTGCCCTGTAAATAGGGGAGAGCCACAACCTTCTGTCATGACGAGATGCACTCGCCCCTTGAGGCAGGAAAGAGCAAGGATTGCCAGAGACAGCAGAGCAAAAATCAGCTCTGTCAGCGTTTCCAGGTCCTGCTGACACCAGGCTGCCAATAACGAGGTTTGGGAAGTATTTTTAGCCAAATGGGAAAGGAGGTGCTCTTGGTTCTTCGTTTTCATCCCCAGGCCAGCACAAACAGGGCTGTGCAGCTCCTGCCTGAAGCAGCTGCTGGAGGCACATTTCAGCCTGGCACTTCCCTGCCCTCCTGGCGATCCACTTGTCCCACAGGGATGTGGCCACTTGGTGTGAGAACAAATCCCTTCCAGACGAGCTGGGCTGTGTCGTGAAGTGACCTGTTACAAAGACACGAGGGTTGAAGGGGCATATGACTCCCCTGTTCTTGGGAGGCATCCCTGAGGCACTGCTCGCTGCCCCTCTCCCAGCTGCATACGGATGTAGAGCCCCTGGCAGCCGCTTGCCCAGGTGCTCGAAGAGCACCCCATCTCTCTGGGTGAGCAGCCCCAGTTTGTGGCTGCTCAGAGAGGGACACCCGCCCTCCGGTGCCGATGCTGCGAAGCAGGGAGTCATGCTGAAGTTCAGCACAGCAAGAGGGGCTGCGCGCATCCTCGGGGGGAACACGAAAACCCACCATGGTACAGGCAGGAAATGCCTTTCTAGAGGACCGGTGCTTTTTATTTTATTCCATCCTTGTCTGTTGCCTAACAAAAGCTGGAACCACTCTTTTTCAGAAATAATTTAGTTTCCAGTTGGCTTTTTGGCTTTAGCTGTACGTTTCCAGGGCGTAGTGCAGTTTTTCTCAGCTGAGCCGTTGTATTGAGGTAATACAGTGATAGACTGTCTGTGTACGTGAGGCTGTTTGTATGGGAGCCTTTTGTTTTTCTCTCTGCAGTGGGAGCCTGTGCTCTGATTGTGTGCATTCCAGGCTTTATCAGCACTGGGAAGATGTTGCTTGGGATTTAAGGTTCTCAGAGATATTCTTGTTTGGCATTGACCAAATCTGGAGACACATGTTGGACATGGGCATTTTGTAGACTTCAACAGCACAGCAAGACCTACAACCTGCTTCAACACAAAAGGGAGAGGAGGAAAAAACAAAGACAACAAAAAGCTTTTCACACAGTGTTTGAAAAACTCCCTATTAACAAAGCACGTGGCATAAAATGTGCTTCTTGTTGCATTCAGGGGGAGAAGTGAAACAAACTGCTTGAGAAATGCATTCACGAGAAAGATGAGCACCAGGAAAGCTGTCTGAATTAAACAGTCACTTGTAACATCCAAACCAGCAGGCAGTGCCAGCAGGAAGAGAGGAAAATGGATTACAAGGTCCGCATCCCAATCAGAGCTGGGGACTGCAGTTCCAGATATGGAGCACCGGCCAGCTTTAGGAGGAATGAGCATATGTCTTATCTCTGAGTAACTGCAGGACGCAGGGATTAATTGCTGCCCCTTCCCAGGTGAGAAGCACTGTTTGACTTCAGTGGAATGGATGAATATGAAGCTGGACCACTAGAGGTGGAGAGGCTTGCGATGGTCAGCACAGACTTTGGTTGGTAAAGATTGTGTTGCACAAAACGATATAAACTGAGCACAGTGGATAGCTTCTCATTCTAGCTGCTCTGGCACAGGGTTAGCCGTATCCTCTTGGAAGAAGAGGTCTGTCATGGTGTAGAGCAGTGTGGAGCGGGTTGATCTGCAGCTCTGAGCGGGTTATGGCTATGGCTTTGGGGGGGGCGGATGGACATCCCTGTGCCCTCTCAGTCCCCAACTCCAGTGCCACCCTAGTGCTCCAGAGCCTCCACAGCACGTTGTGCAGATGGAGAGCTACAGACCCACCTGGACTGGCCACCTCCAAAATCGGTGTGTAAAGGTTGGCTCAGCCCTGCTTCTGTGGCAAATGCAGGCAATGCTCAGAGCTCTCTCTCCTTCCCCTGGTGCAGTGTTGAGAAGGTGGCAGCTCTCTGTGTAGCGGTGGTGACAAAGGGATCAGGTTTCTGGTTTGGTTTGTGCCCTGCCAGAGTGTATGGGTGATCAGTCCTCAGCAGGCAATTCAGAAGTGACAGAAGACAACCTTAGCAGCAAAACAATTAGAAGCATAAGAAAAGGTTACCAGTGGCACAAGGCAGAGCGCTCCCCTACCAGCCTCCTGCCCTCTGGCCATGCAGGCAGCTGGTGTCAGATGTTTCCAGGCTCAGTGATGTCTCCATCACTAACTGGGTTTTTCTATGTAGCTGTTTTTTGCAGACATCTTTGTTTATGCAGCAATGACATGAGTGTGAACAAAACAGGCATGTGCTTACCTGAGGAGCAGGGAAGGCATATGGAGAGTGAAGTGCCATCTTGAACTCTTAACAGTATACAGAAGTGGAATGGAAGAACAGGATGTGTTCGAGGTCAGGTGATGTGGGAGAACAATGGAAGCAGTTATGCAAATGCATCAATTATGCTATTGGAAAGATACTAGGTGTTGTCATCCTGGTTTCTGTTCCTCCTTCCAGCAGTACCTTGGACTGATGTGTACAAGTCGGAATGGCCCGATCTCTCCTTTCCCGTTGCAGTAAGCAAGCGCAGAGCGGATGAGAGGCTGCAGTATGTGCCAAGACAGTGTCACTGTCCCTTCTGGAGCTGGCTACACTCCTGTAGAGGCTGTTTCCAGCTGGGAGTCGGGGCAGAAAATGCACGATGGCTAGGAAGTCCCTGGCAGTTGGTTCAGAGATGCCTAGGCTTGTACCTGGCTTTGTGTGGCAGATCCCCATCACCTCTAGATGCAAGGAGCGGGGAGGAAGCCAGCCACATAGGTGCAGAACATGCTAGGTTGTGCATGTGCACAGATGCAATTTAGATGGTGATTTTTGAACGTTTTCCCTTAACTACAGGCAAGTGCTGTTGTATTTTCTCTCTCATCCCCCTGTCTGTCTGAGAGGGAGAGAGCTAGGGAACGTAACCTGGTACTGTATAACACTTTAAACAGCGTATAAATGCCTTTGTATGTGCCTCCATCAGAGAGAGAGCTGCCTGGCTGTGTGGAGAGGTGCCCCTCAGGAGGCACTCTCATCTGCAGCTGGTTCCCCCCCCCAGGGCATGGGACAGAAAGGCATGGAGGCCACTGATGCCTCTGTGCAGAGTGGTCATCCTTGCATGCAGAAGGTGAGCTGGTGTTCCTCGGCTGCGAGCCATGTGAATGATGGACCCACAGACCACAGCTGGACTGTGCCAGGTGAGGTGCAAGCACTTGGGAAAGCCACCCCGCAGTGTGCAGAGCATCTCCACCATCCGGAATGTGCTTCTAGCCTAGAGCCTGTCCTGCTCTGCTCCTCTTGTCTGACATGGCCTCTCAGTACTGTCCTGTCTCATCAGTTTTCCAGCTTGCTTTGTCCCTACGTTTATCTTCCTTCTGTTGTTGGACATGTGACTGAAGGCTTTAATTTATTCACAGCCCTCCTTTTGGTAATTTATCCTTTGTACTCCTTGCTGTCTTGTATTATTTAATTCTGTAAAGCACTCTGGGATGCAGTGTGTATGAAAGATGCTGTACACAATAACATTATGCTTTATTGCTTGTGATTTGTAGGCCTTCTGGATTTCTAATTCTGATTGCAGTGGTAGTGTTTGTTATTTGTGTTACGGCTGTGCTCGAGGGCCTCAGCTGGATCGGGCTTCCCTTCCAGTCCCTGCCTCCAAGGAGCACACATCTAATTGTTCCCTGATTTAATGTTAGCTTGCTTTATTCCGTGTGCAATGGTTGGAAATGCAGGACGTGCCACTGGGACTGATGGCATGGGCTCATGGTGTCATGGGTAAAGAGCGGGGATAAACCCAGATGTCTGACTCTTCTTGTGAGCTGTGGTGTTGCCCTTTGAGAAGAGGTGGGAGTTGTGCTCTCCAGAGGTGGCACAGGGAACGGGTGGGCTGTTGATGGGATACCCAGGCAGGGGCTGTTTGGGGCAGCACTGGAGCAGCTGACGAAGAGCGAGAGCTGCGTATGAAGGGTCTCTGCTGAGCAGCTGGAGCCGATCAGAGCTGGAGGAGCTCTTCATCCTGCTTCTGTGAAAGTGGGAAGCCCAAACTAGGGCAAATCTTAGGGCCGCTGGGGATGATGTGCTGTGTTGATGGTGGGGATGCTGGCCATTGCCCACCTCTTTGCTGCCAGGGTTCTTGCTCCAGTTGCACGGGTTCAGTCTGGATTCAGAGGCGACCTTGCCATTTGTAACTGCTGTAGCTGCAGTTCAGGTTATCTGCAGGTCCAGCTCACAGCCTGCCCGTGTACTGCTGTACTGTCCTCCAGGTCTTTCACTTGGGTGGGTCCTGTGGCAGGATCAGGAGAGAGGGTGGTAGGTGAGGTGGGCTCCTTGAGCAGGAGCCCTCCTTTGGTTTGGATTGGTGTGTTTCCGGAACCCTCTTGAACCTACAGCTCAGAAGCTTCCCAGAGTCATGAACGGAGTTCCAGCCCATGATTTCTATATCACTCTGTCTATCCTGAGCATAAGGTTCCCATCAGAGCCGGTTTTCCCCCTTCTCCACAGTCTGTGCTTAGTTCCACTTTATGCACCAAAAGCCACACTTTAATTTTACTTGAGGGCTCTGGGCTTGCAGCCTGGTAGAAACATGGCCTTCGTGTAGCATGCTGCAGCAGAGGAAAAGTGAGGGCGGTGATATAGGCCCTGTTGCGTTAGATCCCTATACTCCTAAGGCTGGTGATGAGGTTGGGCTTGGCACATCCAGCCGTTCACAGTTTCCCCTTTTGCCTGGTCTCAGGTACGCCATCGACCGCAGCACAGACACAGAGAGGATCTTTGACATCGATGCCAACACAGGTGCCATTGTTACAGGAAAGGTCCTGGACCGGGAGACGGCAGGGTGGCACAACATCACTGTCCTGGCGATGGAAGCAGGTGAGATGGAGGAGTGCTGAATGGAGCAGACAGTCTGTGCTGGACCGGAGTGGGGCAGAGGGGGAAATATGGGTGCGTTCACTGCAGAGGTGACCAAGATGCAAGTGTTAATTAACACTGAAGTAAAAAAAAAAAAAAAAAAAAAAAATGCAGCAGCACTGAGTCTGACATCTCCCTAGACAACCTAAAAATACTCTTCCTGACTTGAGCATTAATAAGGGAGCATGGTCGAATAGTATATTTGATGAACGCTAATCAAATTTGTGTTATCTATGTGCCAGCTCTGCCAGTCATCCCTGTGCAGCTCGCTCCCTGCATTCACACCTGCTGAGCAGTTCTGGGGGCTCCCAGGGAGCCCGTGTTCACATCACCTGTGTCACCCCAGTTCAGCCATGTGCTGTGGGTGGATGCCCCATCAGCTGGAGCCCTGTGGCACAGATGGCTGCCAGCGCTCGCTTCTGCTGGGGGTTCACGGTGGTTGGGATTTGCAGGCTGTACCTGCACACTGGGTGTGTGGCTCTGGATACCTCCCGTGCCCTTCCTCCTTGGTCTCCCTGCCCTTGGTGTGGCTGCAGGCTTGGCAAGGCACAGCAAGGAGTGGATGGGAGGTCCCAGCTCTGCAGCAGTGGGAAGGAGCTGTGGGGGCAGAGCGTCCCTGAGCCCCCATGCTGGGAACGGAGAGCAACGGCGCTGCCAGGGCTGGTAGCACCAGGCTGTTTCGGCTCTGGCCGCAGCACTTGGCCTCACCCTGCAGCCCACCAGGAAAAGTCTCAGGCAGAGGATGAGGTGAAGCTCTCTTGTCCTCTTCTGAAGTTAGCTCCTTTCTGACCCTCCCATGAGAGCCCTGGTGATGGTCTCTTCATTCCCTTATGGCTGTGCTATCCTTTAGCCTGTATTCACAGTAACTGCCAAATCTGCTCACACCCAGCTGGGAGAGCCGGGAGGGAACAGCTTAGTGGCTCTACAGGTTTTGTTAGTTTATCTTCCTTCCATGTGATGCGGGCAGTGGAGCCTGGCATGGACGCTTCCAGCAAAAGTTGTTTGTCTTTTCTTCTCCAGTTAAGAAAGAAAAGAATAAACCTGGGTCCTGCTGCTCAAAGGAGCTCTGAATAAACTCCTCCTGAGGAATGAAAAGAAAATAATAGCAGCAAAGGGCAGGCTTTGCTTCCCTGCAGGTGTTCTGCTGTGGGCAGGAAGCTGCCCTGGGTATCCTGCTGCCCTCCATCGTGTTTGCACAGTGCCTTGGCTCATGGGCTCTGCAGGTCCCATGCACGATGGTGGATCTGGCCCCGTGGGCCCCAGGGAGTGCTCTGTAAAGGTTCCTCCTTTTTCCGAGCCTGAAGATGGAGAAGGGGCTTCAATCCCAGGCACCATGCTGAGAAGCAGAAAGGCATTGCCGTGTTCATCAAAGTTTTCCACATTTTGGATGCGCAAGTCGCCAGGGCAGCCTGGGACCTGCTGTGCTCTGCCACCCCACGGCAGCTGGTACCAGGGAGCCGCTTTGGCTGCAGTGCACCTTCTGACATCTGCAGACATGTGCTGAGACCTGCCTGTCTGTGGGCAGGAGCCTTCGCTGGGCTTTGCTCCCAGAGACCCCGCAGGAGTTCTGGTTCTCATTTCTTGGCTCATTTGAGGAGCCGTGTCGGGGCCTGACTTGGGGCCAAGAGATGCTGCGGGGCCATCCCGCCGCAGCAGCAGCCATCCGCTCCGGCCAGGCCAGGGCGCAGGCCCGGCTGCCCCAGGAGAGGGGGGAGCAGCAGCCCTGACCAGACCCGCACTGCCCGGGGAAGGACGTCTCTGGCTCCGCTGCGTGTCCCAAGCCCCTCTCTGCGCTGATGCTTTGTGCCCGCCGGCCAAGGTGACACCCACGCTGTCCGTCTGCGGTGCTGCCGTGAGCCCTGCCCAGCGTCAGGCGGCGATGGGCAGGCGAGCTGGTGCAGGGAGAGTGGCCTGCTGCATAGCCACGGCATGACCGGGGGCTCCGCGGGGGGCTCTGCCAGCAGCGGCCAGGGAGGGGGGGATCGCGGCGCTGCAGCACAACTCAGCATCCGGAGGAAACACGAGGTGACAAGAATCAGAAGGACAATATTTACACGCAGCAGTTAGGATTTCAGAACAAGTCAGTAAATGCTGCGGTTCCCCTCCGGCAGGGAAGCCTGTCAGGCTGGATCGCTTCAAAAGCCGGGGAGACTCTTCAGCGCTCTGACTTCTCCCATGGTGAGCTCTGACTCATCCCTTTTAACTGCCCAGACGTTCCTCCCAGTGACATTATCCTTAAYGTTTTGTAATCATGAAATATTAATGACTGATATTGAATTTAAAGTACAATTTATGTCTGAATCCTCTGGTGGAAAGGGCAGTTGTAAAGGTACAGCCTTCCACGTGATGGAGGGGTTTCAGAGCGGGGCCGTGCAGCAGCTGTCAGGCCGTGCCCGGCGCCGTGGGATCAGCCGTGGCAGTGTGAGCAGGAGCACAGGGTGGCTGGGAGCCTCCGCGCTGTCGTCGGCACGTCCGGTGCAGCGGTTCCCGGCACGTGGCAGTTCCCGGCACGCGGCAGTTCCCGGCACGCAGGTGGCCAGGGGGAGCTGGCAGGGCCCTGGCTGCCAGAAGGTCTGCTGCACAGCCGGGCGGGATGTTATCAACTCTGGCGGAGGCAAGTGGTAAAATATTCTTCCTCTTTCCTCAGTGAGATGTAAACTTTGCAGAAGGAATGCGAGCAAGCCTCCTGCCCAGGCTCGTACCTGGCACCCCGGCTCTCGGGGCTGGTGGGAAGCCATGCCCACTTGATTCCTGCGGCTCATGGGCACGTGGCCTGGAGCGCGTTGCACCGAGGTCTTGCCTCCCTGCGGCCCCCTCCAGCTGCCCTCCCTGCCTGCTGGCAGGACTGTCCTGAGAAGGGTTTAATGAATGGCAGCTGATGGAAAGCCTGCCTGCTGACAGCACTGGTTCCCGCAGGCAGCCTGTCTGTTAGGTTTGAGCAGCTCAACACAAGAGCTGTCCCCCCACCTTTGAGAGTCCCATCTGGGACCCGGTGCTGCTGCAGCAGTGGCCGTGTCCAGGGGTGCATGTCCCACCTGCCGATCAGCAGCGAGAGCGTATTTGCATCTGAGGAGCAGCAAGAAAAGCCGCAGAAGGCGCCTGGCTGCAGCTGTGAGGCTGGCTGGGCTGTGTGCTGCTGATGGGGGGGGGGGGGAGCAGGTCTCCCCCTGCCCAGCAGGCACTCCCCAGCGTGAGCTGCCTCTGCCGGCTGGTGACCAGCAGAATATTTGGCCTTGCAACGTGGCAGCCAGCAGGAAGCATGGGGGCTGTTCAGCAAATCTGGCCTGGGACCGGGCCAAGCGTTTCCAGAGATAAATCTTCATCTCACTCGCAAGCTGTTTGCCTTCCTTGGGCTAATATTAGTGATTCTCTTCCTGTTTTCCTCTTTGCTCATGTAAAATGATGAGGCCTTGACTGCTGTGTCCACTGCTGCTAATTGAGATGATAAATCTCCTGCTGGAGACTGGCTTTAATCAGAGCATTGTGTTTGGATGCAATTTAATGACTCTCATGCTGCTGGGTTTGGGCAGGACTCAGGAGAGGTGAGAGCTGTTTATATGTTACTTGGCTTAACTGCTGCTTCCGCTTTGCTTCCCCTCAGCTGGGAGCCACGTTTTCAGCTCCAGCCTCTGATGTAGCTGCCTGTGTCCGTTGAGCCATACCCCTGGCATTGCCCCTGCTTTGTCCTTGCCATCAGCGCTCCGCTTTGCAGTCAGGCAGCTGCGCTGACATCTACAAAACCGCCCTGTGCTTCACAGCCATGGCGTGAGTGCTGGGAAGCAGAGCGGCCCATCCCAGTCTTCTAATCTGCATTTTGTTCTCCCAATTTGCTGAGATAGCGAGGAATAAATTCCACCCCTGCCTCTTCTGGCTTCCCTGCTAATGTAAAAATTTTGAATTCAGTATTGTACCAATCTGGTCTTGAGGCAGAAGAGAGTGAGTCGTACGCTGCACCCAACAGCATCTGAGCTGTGTTTCCCCAGGCACTGCAGCCACAAAGAGCAGCCTACGGTCCTCTGGGCTTTCCCCAAACTGTGCTTCAGACCCCGGGAAAGCTGCAGAATGCCTTTCTGCGTGTGGTATCGCTACACGGCTACGTGCACAGACAGGAGTGCAAATGGTATGTGTATGGTTGGATTTGGAGCTTCACGGCAGAGGTTTGGGTGTAAAAGTGCAGAGTGCTTTATTGTGAGTTGGTGTGGGGGTCTGGAGGGGTAAGGACTGGATCCCAGCGCAGCACTAACCGCGGATCCCCTCCTTTCCTGCCATGGCAGGGGTGGCCAAGCATCTTGGCAATCCCTTCCCATTGTTGTGAGCTTCTGCTGCAACACTTCCAGCGTTTGGGAGCAGTTGTCCAGAGCCGCTTGGTGTCAGTCCAGCAGGCAGTTGGCTGTCCAGAACCTGGGGAGAGGGCAAGTTGTTGGCGTCGTGCATCTGAACGTTTAAGACAAAATATTGTACTGTTCAGATTACTTTCATGGTTAATTAAATTAAGAAAAAAATACCTCGGAATGTGGCTGAAGATTCAGCCGGAGCATCTGAGGCTTGGCCTCCGCGTTGCCATGCAGCAGGACTGTGGCTTTCTCCTGCCCCAAAGCCAGGGCACTGCCCGTCCTTGTGCTGCACCGTTTGTAGCACTGAGGAAAGTGCAGACGCTGCAGCATGCAAGTGATGGGCAGAACTCTGTCCCCCACCCCCGGCAGGCTCCACTGGCTCTGAAATAATTCAGCCCATGTTGGCAAAGGCAACTGCCAGTCATCAGCCTGGAGCTCCCGTACTGCACTGCTGTGTTCCCAGCATCTCCCCCTTGTTTTGTGTATTTTCCGTGTCTCTTTCGTCAGTCTTTTCAGATTAATAGCATTCCAGCTCCTGGAGGAAATGCAGAAAAACGGCATGTTTAATTTTAATTTAGGAAAGCGTTTAGGTAGCAGCCTAGTTTCCTCGCTGCTGTCAATCAGGTTTTCTCAAGGCTGACATCAATTAGTTTAAAAATATTGAATGTAATTTTGCCTGACACAACATATTGCAGCCACTGCAAAATATAATTTATTTTAGAAGAAGAAATAATTAAACTAATTTGCATGTCAGTCAGCTGAGCTGGAATACCAAGGAGAGATGCTGCAATGGAAGATGACTTTTTTCCTCTCCAGTTGCACTCGGCCTGGCACGTGCAACCTTCTGCCCCGTCCGCCGGCCAGGTGCTGCTTGGCAGAGCCCTTCACGGGCACGTCTCTGTGCCTTCCCGCAGCCATCATTCACCCCTTCGCTCTTCTTCCTGGCAGTGGTACATGTCCGCCAAGCATTTAGTTCCGTGTGCTGGAGCATGCGTAGGGGTACATGCATACATTTCTGTGTATGTAGAGGAAGCACAGGTCAGAGCTTTTGGCCCTGCAGATGTGAAGTCTGCATTAATTAGGCACATCATGCCTTTCATCACAGATGTATTCCAACAATCTTATTTGCACTTCTGACCATGATAAATTCAGTTTATGCCACACAGGTTACAGAAAACATATTTCAGAGATGTTTTGGAGATTTTTTTTTTTCAAATACATCCTACCATTTTTCATATTTTCTGCCCATAAATCTAGGTACTGGCTCAAAGGAAGAGGGAGGTTGATAAAGAAGGCATTTGAGGAACCTTCAAATAGATCATGGCACAGCCAAAATAAAAAGAACCTGATGTGTGCCTCACTGAAGAGTAGACAACGATGCAATGGTTGCATTTTTAACCTTGATGTTCCTGGAGACATCAAACTTTAACCCTGTCACTGAGCCAGGAGTAAGCACGAGCCTTGGGCTTCAGCAATTTCAGAAGGGGCAAAAGGAGAGCTTTTTTATGACAGGGTGCATTTAGAAGGGACAACTGTGCTTTGAGCTGTGCTCAGGGGAGCGGGATGTTAGTTATGGCTCTGGCAGAGGGGTCAGTGCGGGTCCTCAGCACTGTGCTGTGGTGCCTGGATGACCCCACTTGCGTGCACGGCATAAAACACTCCTGGCAGCTGCTYGCTGATGAGGACAGACCTATATAGTTATGCCCAGCTCTAAATACGCTGATTGCATTCCTCCTGTTGAGGCTGTGAGACATGATCTCGAAGGGAAGCTGCTGTGCTTGGGCTCACCCAGGTGTCCCAACCTGGCGCTGTAGAGCCTCTGTCACACGTGCCGTGCCGACAGGTCCTAGGGAGAGTTTGGCAGCACCAGGATCAGCTCCTGGTCACACTGGCTGGGGCATTCGGGGGAGGAACCGCTCCTCGGGGTCGCAGTTAGGAAGGGGAAGAGGTGGGGTCCCAGGCTCTTTCTCCTCCTGGGCTCTTCTTCCTCCYTTCCCTTTCTGCCTTTCCTCATCTTTCTCTTGGCAGTGCCTCCAGGGCAATGCCAGCTTGCTTCAGAGCTGAGCAGCAGGGATGGTTATCCATCCTTCTGCGGGCAGAGGAGGGGGTGATGAGATGCTGTCGTCCTTCTTCTTGCAGGAATTGAACCCTTTTTTCCTCCTGCTCATTTGTGGCCCCAGTGGGCATCAGGCACACCGCTCTGCCTCCCCCGGGCTCCCTGCTCCCTTCCTGCCCGCTGCCTCCCCCTTCCTCTCTCCCTGAAAGCAATTGCAGTTTATTTCACTGCAGCAACACGCCTTTTAAAATAACACATTGTTCCAGGCTTTTAGTCACGACTTCTGCCTCCCTCCCCCGAAAACAACCATCTAATCACCAGAGCAGCTGGTCTGGGTGAGAGGGAGTGATAACGCGAGAACAGGGTGAAGGCAGCTCTGGGGAGGGGGCTTAGGTTCCCAGCTAATTATGGAGGAGCACTAAGTCTTGCCTCCCCTGGGTCCTCCCCCACCTGATCTGTGGGGGCCAACATTAATTTTATAGACAAACAGGCAGCAGAGCTCCTGCCCGAGCAAGGAGAGAGGCATCGGGTCTGTCACAGTTGCAAGCTCTGGGTAAAACAAAGGAGATGGAGCATGAGGGAGTTCCCATTTCTGGAAGCACATGAGGTGCTTCAGAAAACATTAGGCCCTCCGGGTGATTTATAATCTTAGAGCGAGGGCTCAATGTACCTTTGCGGTGTGTGCCATGGGGTAGCGTGGCACTGCAGTGAGTGGAGCTGTAAATGCAATCCTCGTCCCATGCGTGGAGCGAGCCCAGAGCAGCACCAGCAGCTCCGTGCACCCCTGAGGGCTGCGAGCCCCCCAGCACTGCTGCCTGCATGAGGCATGGGCTGGTGAGCGCGGGGGTCAAGGGGGCCCTAGATCTTACAACGTGACCCCCCTGTGCCCGCTGGCAGATGGTGCTCGGTTCAAGTTCAAGCTGCTGATGGCAATGCAAAAACTTGTGTCCGTGTGCAAGGCCTGGGTCCCAGGGCAGGAGCCCTGTGCCTTGACAGGGAGCGTCAGCCCCGCGTCGCCTGGGTGGGTGGAGGTGCACGTGCCAGATTTCATCACTGCCCTGTGCTCTTACTTGGTACCAACTGTTTCACATCCTGGCTCTGCTTGCTCACACCTCAGCTGTTGCTGCTAGCCCCTGGGTTGTAAGGGTCAGGATCCATGTCAGGGTGTGATGTTCTAGCATCTGAATTTGCTTGTCCCCTCCTGGTGCTGTCTGGCTGCAGCACAGAGGCTCATTGGTGGAGACTGACCCTTATTGTTGGGACTTGCTTGGGGCTGCTCAGCTTTTGCAGGGGTAGAACAGGCCAACAGCAGCATTTTGGGAGTCCTTGGGTTCCTTTACTGGAAAACAGGTGTGGTGAGGCTGAGCCGGTGGTGTCCACAGAGCACAGAGACAGTCTGTGCCGCGGGCAGGTAGAGGTGCGGTGCTGTGCGACCCTCTGCGCTGGCAGCAGCTGGGCGGCCGTGACGGCCTCTGGGTGGACAGACACAAGGAGGGTTTGCTCCTTGCTAGTAGCAGATGGCACTTCCCACTGAAGCTCTGCTTCTTTTTTTGTTTCAGATAATCACTCACAGGTGTCAAGAGCCTCTCTCCGCATCCGTATCCTGGATGTGAATGACAATCCGCCTGAGCTTGCCACCCCCTATGAAGCTGCTGTGTGTGAGGATGCCAAGCCAGGCCAGGTAGCGGGTGTCCCCCAGCCCTTCTCCCGGGTCTCCACCAGTGCCTGCAGCAGTCTCGTGCTGCGAGCAGTGTTCTGGACCAGTGCCAGCCTGCCCGTGCTTCCCCCTCTGCCTGAACGTCTTCCTGTGCAGCCACTGTCACACCAGGAGTCACTTTGCTGGTGTCCTACAGCTAAGCCCGTCTACAGGCAAAGGCTCTTCCCTTGCTGTGGCAGAAACCGGGGATGCTCTGCTGGGCTGGACCCTGCGAGCGGGGCCCGTGGGAGGGTCTGTGGAGGCAGCACTGATTGTCACCTCTGCTTTCTCCCCACAGCTGATCCAGACCATAAGCGTTGTGGACCGTGATGAGCCTCAGAGCGGCCATCACTTCTACTTCACACTGCCACCTGAAGCTACCAACAACCACCATTTTTCTCTGCTAGATATCAAGGGTAAGCCCTGCTGCACCCTTCCCAGTCCTGCAGCCTCCAGGCTGAGCGGCACAGCTGGCCATGGGGAGGGAGACAGGGCTGCGGGCTTATGGTCCATCTGTGCCGGGTCGAGCTCAGGATGCTTTGGGCACCCTGAAAGGCTCCTTGCCAACCTGAAATGGTGGGACTGGTCAGCTAGTAGTTTGGATTTCCTTAATGAAGTTGTGCGAGCTTTCTTCTCTGCTGCAGACAGGTCTAAAGCTCCTCATGTGCTGTCTGGTTAGCCTTCGATGTTTTCAGGGCTCTCGGTTCCTTCCTTGATGTGAAATCTCCAACCTGCCCACAGGCAAGGAGATAATGTGGATTTACAGATGAACATGCTCCCGTTTTGAGCATTATGATTTATCCCTATCCAAAGTAAATCCTGGAGTGTGGGTTGTCCGGGGCCACCATGCAGGTGGGCAGCCCCCGTGCCCCCAACAAACGGGAGCAGCTCAGGAGTCCTGGGAGGCAGCGGGGCCGTGCAACAGCCAGCCCTCGGCCATTGCAGGTTACCTGGGATGCGGCCAGCGGAGCCGGATTCCTTGGTGGTGGCTCAGGAGCGCGGTTCCTCTGCATTTCCTGAGGCTCATCCTGTCCTTTGGGAAATGCAGCCGGGCAGAGCCCTTTTGTTCCTCTGGGAAGCTCTGGGGTTCTTTGCGCCTCTGGGCTGAGCAGCTCCCCGTGACTTGATCCCCGCCTGCTGCTGTAACCGATGGGGTGCAACACAGGTTTTGCTGGCTGAGCCCTGGCTGCTATTTGGTTTTGTGGACTGCAAGGTCAGGCTGCATTTGTGTGGATTATAACAGTCCAGAAAGGTAGTTATCAGGCTGCTTCCTGTATTCGACTGGTGTTTTGGGTGAATTTAGGTGCTGATTGCACCGGTAAGTACAGCAGGGACCCTTGCAGATACTGGGGTCTTCTCCAGCCAGATTGCACTTACTTGTCAAAGGGGCCAGTCCAGGTGGAAGCCAGCAGACCACATTGAAATGCTTCTTTGTTTTGTTTTGTTTGTTTTTTAAACCCTTTTTTTCTCTGTTTTTGCAGTTTCATCTGTCAAAAGTCTGATTTAGTTTGTTCTGAGCTTATCAGAGGAATCCTCTGCTGACATAAGATCCTGCTTGCTCAGTTTGGTTCAGCTTTACTAGGGATAGTCAAAATGGAACTTTTAGCAAAAAGCTTCAGACATAATCGTAGAAGGACTGATACTGCTTTGTGTCCTAAAAAGCGTAGCTGTCCTGAACCCGAGTCCCTCCCCCTGCACTGATGGGGCAGCTGTTCATAAGACCTTTGCCTCTTGCCATGTAAGCAAGCTTTAATCCTCTGCAATGTTTTGCCCCATGCCCAGCAATGAACTTTCTTTACTTTCTCTGAAGGACCTAATGAAAATGTGCTTGAGCACGCTGAGCTACACCCCGGTGTCCGTCCCTACCCGGACCTGTCCAGAAGCTCCGAGGGGCCCGGGGCCGTGCTCCCTGCTCTGAGCCGGGGTGTCTGCGGCGGCTGGGTTGCTATCCCAGAGCCATCACTGCTGCTCTGCCTGTCTGGCTGGAGGGACCTGGCCAGGGGCGGCTGGAGCTCAGCGGGGGCTGCTTCGCGGCCCGGGATCGCGCCTCATTCCTTCAGCGGGGGTTCACCAGCAGCGACCTGAGAGCTGGYGTTGCAGGAGGGTGCGGGACGCAGGCTCGTGCGCCGCCATCTCCTCCAGAGCTGCTGCTCTCTTGAGTGGGACAAGGTTCTCATTGCACAGGGTAATCCTTTGTGCTAAACAATCCCGCAAACTTTGCATGTGGTGCAACACCGCATAAAATGAGTAAAAGCTGGCATCACCTCCCGCCTTCTGTTCTCAGGAAAACAAATGCTGTTGCTGCAGGGTTATTCCCAGGGTGTTTGGAGACCCTCCCAATTGCCAAGTGATGCTGTCTTCCACAGCAAAAGGAGGCGGCTGCCTGTGCAGATGGAGGCACCCTTCATTTCTAATGTGTATGTGTGTTAGTGTCATCCCCCTTCCTTTGATTTCTCCCCCCCGGCCTGTTCTCCAGTCCATTGAGCGCCCTGGGTGTGCTCACCTTCGCCCCCTGCTCTCGTGGGTTCTCTTGCTGCATCCTCCTTTGTCCCCCCCTTGCCTCCCTCTCGTGCGTTCACCCCGCTTGCACTTCTCTCTACTCCTCCGTATAAATATCAGTGGTGACAAACTGCTACCACTAGCCCATCTGTTTCTTTGTACAAATTTGTAGCCAGTTTTGAAACGTGATTTATAAATATTGCTTTTGCAGCCAAGGAGTGACACTGATGAATGTCAGCACAGATGGATTCGCTAAGCTCTTGCTTAAATCCTTCTCTCTTTTGCTTTGCACCTACTTCCCTCGGCTCCTGCAAGGCAGCAGAAAGCCACCTCAGGAGGGTGACTTGTCCTCAGCGTGGCGGGGACCAGCATCCACTCGGGAATGCTCCTGTTACAGTTCGTCCGGCAGGGCAAGAGCACCTGGCCATGGCAGGGCTGGTAGGTGGGGAGCCTGGGTGGCTCCGGCCAGCAGCGAGTTACCTGCGAGCTGCCGGAGCGGTGTCCGAGGCTCCGAGCTGGCCGCGGTGCGGAGGGGCTCCCTCAGGGGCTGCTGGGTGCGCCCCACCGGGCCAGGGGAGCGAGGGAGGCGGCTGCTCGGGCAGGCACCTTGCTGAAAAAACTGACCCTGCGGGAGGCTGGAGAAGCAGGAGTGCGAGTCAGTTAGACGTTAAAGTGCCGAGCCAGACGGGGGAGGGCAGGAGAGGATGCTGAACACTGCTGAGGCTCTTCTAGGGCTCCTTGTGGGCAGCGTGGAGGAAGCCTGTGAGGGTTTTAGGGAAAGCCCAGGGTGATCGATGGGGCAGCCTGTCCCTCAGATGAAGAGCTTGTGGAGCACCTGCTAGTAAGTGGGCGTATGGCAATGGTCACAGGGCAGGTCTGCTGCAGCCTGATGCTGCCACGATACAGTTACGACACTGCTGCTTGCCCAAACCCTGCTGGATCAGGCCCCACTGCAGCCAAAACTGCACGGAGTGGTGATGGCCCCAGCAAAGTGCCTGCAGTTAACACCTGCAGCCCCGCTCGTCGGCTCCCAGCAGCACGCAGAGCTGCCTTGGCTCTGATGCTCCGGGTCAGAGCTACAAGAGCAAAAGGTGACCCTGCAGGAGACCTTGCATTAGCTGAATTACAGCTGGTTTGCAGGAGTCAGGCTTTTAGAAACAGTGCCATTTCCTACTGGCATCTCTCCTTGCTTTTGCTCTCTCCAACGGAGTGCTCAAGCACTTCCTAATTCATCAGACAAGGAATAAATGTCATGTGTGGTAACAACGGCCCTGGTCCAGAAGGAAGAGATGGAATTGGAAAAGCTGACCTCACCCAGGTCCAATTGGTGCTATTCCAAAGGCATTCACTATCCTCTGCCTCCTAAGTCGCCTTTTGCTGGGTCATTCTGGCCTGAGAACGTTGATTACAGAAGGATCAAAGGCAATCAAAGCCTGAAATCACGTTCTCCAAGAAATGCTAATTGTGTTGGAAGGGATGGTAGAAAGCATCCAAGCCCAGCCACCTGGAAGGGGTGCTAGATAATATGGAGCGACACATGGAGCTACTGACTCCAGAGCTCAAGAGCTAGGCAAGCAGATGCCTGAACTCTCTGCAGGTCTCGTTAAGAGCATGTAATGGGTGATAGAAGATCTGAAAATCCTAACAATCAAAAGCAAAACGTTAGCATTTGAGGACTGCCTCAGGATAGAGGAAGCCTCCTCCAGCCCCGCAGGGATGCCGTTCCCAGCAGGAGCAGCGCAGATGCTGAGCTGATGGAGGGTGAAAAAGAGCATCACATCTCTGCGGGGGTGAGCGGAAGGTAAATGAGCAGCAGTGGTGTTGTGGCTTGGCACCCAGAGAACTTGGGAGAAGGAAGAGGCAAAAGGGAAAAATCGGATTCTTCTCCTACCAGCTGCACCCGTGTGGGGCTGGAGCAGCAGTCTGCTCCTTTCGGGCAGCTCCGGCGGCAGCGTGGCCGTGGGCCCAGCCGGGAGCCGTGTGCACCCCCCCGAAGCTGGCGTGCCTGGGCACCGGAGCCGCAGAACTGCTGCCAGAGGAGGGGAAGGTGGACGCTCGTGTGGCCCCGGGAGTGTGGGAGAGGGCATGGATATCGAAATCCAAACTGGAGGTAGCTTGCTCCTTCCTGCTCTCCTAGCACTGTTCAAGATTGAGTTACGAGAAGGATTTATTAGTTCTGTCTTTGAAGCTGCCAAGAGCCTCTTTGGAAAGGGAGTCTGAGAGACTTCATTATTTTATTAGTCCTAGTGATGTTACGCTACCACCAGAGTATACTGCGTTCCTAAACTTTCCCTTTACAGCAGTATTGGCTGGTCCCTGCGCACTCGACCCACATTGGTTTCTGCCTTGTCCGGTGACTTGAGGCAGAGGTGCCGTCTCCTGTCCGTCGCTCAAGGTGATACATCCCTGTGTGGGTCGGGGAGGAGGTGCCATAGGAAACCTGCGGAGGAAACTTGAGTTTGTGTAGCAAGACGACAATGATAGTAAATGGTTTGGCTTGGGGCTTCCGAGAACACATGGCACAACCTTTAGAGTGGTGTGACAAAGTGCAACCTCGCGAGGACTGGGCAGGAAACATAAGTGTGGAGATCCAAACTCGTCTGTGCAGGAAAGCTGCGGATTAACATCTGCTCAAATTTCAGTACCACCTCCTGGGAAACACTGCTTCTCAACCTCGCGACCCCAAAAGCGGACTTGGCAGAAAGCTGCTACAGAGGAAGAGGCATAAGAGGATGCAGCGCCAGGCCTGCCTGGCTTTTTTTTGCAACGACTCGGCTGTGCCAATACAAACAAATCTACACCAAGACACACATCCTGAGGCAACTGCSTTGGGTCAGCTGCATGTAGAGAAACAACTGTACCAAGAGAAATTACATTGTTTTGTCGGATGTTGCTTTGGATATATTTTACATCCAGGATATATTTTCCCAGATCTGGGCAAAATTTTCTTCACTTCTATGGTCAAATAGACTACATTGCATGGCAGCAGCACTGCTTTTTCTGGAGTATCTTGGAAGGGCACACAGGAGAAGTTTGCAAGTAACAGGGGTGTAAACACCTGACAGAAAACAGTTGTCCAGGGTGCCTGGGGAGCTGTGGGCACAGCTGGGTGGGCAGCACAGCTGGCGCCGTCGTGGTGCCTGGAGGGGGCTGGTCTCTGCCAGACTGGACTGGCTGTCCAGCCTCGGTGAGCAATGTCGTAGGTGTAGACATGAAATTTCTGTGGATCTCCCTCCTGTAGGAAGTTCTCGTGTCACTCTGTTCAAGAGAGAAAATGTAGTTTCATGATGTTTGAAATAGTGTTTTGTAGTTGTGATTTTTGTCTCTCTCCCTAGCAGAGTTTTGGGTTACAGAGCAAGACCTCAGTCCCTTCCTGAGCTCAAGTTTCTCAGAGCAGAGCTGTCTGTCATGCTGCTGATATATTTAAGTACTGGCTGCTTTACTTTGACTTTGTGGGTCCAACAGTGAAAATATTTCTCCTTCCTGTACTTGGAGGTGAGGGGGCTCGGCGATGCAATGCGCTGTCTGAGCAGTCTCAGCTGAGCTGAGGTTAGTGGCTGCCTCTCTGCAACTTGCACATGTATTTCCCCTTGATTTCTAGAGACTGTTTCTAAAAATACAGTGTGCTTGGTGGCAGGTCCCCCTCCCTAACAGGAGCTCGAGCTGGCTGTAAACAGAAGGGGAGTCGCCAGCCTTCTGCTGCATTCCAGAGAGGTGAGGAGCTGGTGCTATGCCTGCATTTACRCAGCACTGGAGGGGTGCTCGCCCGGGTGGCTGGGGGAGCTCCTAAGCACAGCATTTCATCACACCTGGGCCAGAGGCGGGCTGAGTGCACGGGAATCCTCCGAGCCAGGATCCGACCCTGAGCTCAGGCTGGTGACACCTCTGGTGTGATGGTGCCAGTGAAGGCAACCTTCCTGGGCTGAGGGCCAGAGCCTTGCTCGCTCACAGCAAGTGGGTCTGTCCCGTTTGTCCCGTGGCTTCATCTCCACTGGATCCAGATGTCTGAGGCTTACGTTTAGCTGGGCTAGCTAGGAGTTAGTCCTGGCCTCTTGCTGAGATGGTGCCATTAACGTTATTTGTATCTCCCTGCTATGCTGCATCAAGCTGAGGGAGCAGCACCAAGTGACATCTTGTTACCTTTGTGCAAATGATTAGCGTAACAGTAATTTTTTTTTCCGAGCTCATCCTTGGTAGGCCATAGGCAGCTTGTCAGCAGACTCTGCTGCCAGCAGTCTGCCACGCTTGCTTCAGCCTCGCTGCCGCCTGGGTGGCTGGTGCTTCCCTGCTCCTCCTGACGGCTCTGCCGAGTTGCCTCTGCGCTGGGGCCACGTGCTGCTCCAGGAGTCTCAGCCACGGTGGCAGATGTCCTGCAGGACCAGGTGGCTACCCAGGCGGAGGGTCGGTGGTCCCTGCCTTGCGTACAGAAAAGCCAGGCAACGTGTGTGGTGCAGAAAGATAGTGCTCTCTGTTGTGGGCAATCCCCTCCACGGGCTGGCGATGCTGCAGCACTCAGGTCATGTCTGACTCGGGAAGCATGGGCTGGTGCTGGGCACTGCAGCCTGGCAGGCGGAGTGCTGACATTACAGGCAGTATCTCCCTTCTGAGGCACACTGTCCCCAGATCGACTCGTACAAGCATTTGCCTTATTGCTGTCTTCTGCTCTGTGCTCTTGAGGGTGTTGCCTGCCTGAAGTCTACTGCTGCGAGCAGGGATGAGTGAGGTTACCTGGAAAGTTCCCTTAGTGGATGAAAGATGCTATATCCAAAGGAAGAGTTTTTCTCAGTTCTGTGTGCATGAACAAGATTGCCCTTGTGCAGCCTCCAAATGTTGGCTGGTGTGGTCTTCTCTCCGGTGTCCTTGCCTTTCCCATGTTGAGCTCTTCAAGGCAGACCTGTGCCCTCAGGTGAACTGGAAGAGATTAATTTCTCCTTGTCTCCTTTATGCTGGAATCCCAGCTGTCCCCAGCTAGGGTGCCAAAAACTCTGCTCCCCCCCCCCAGCAACACGGTTGTATGCTGGCAACGCAAAAAACTCTGGTGGGCTGAGTCCAGAAACCTGACAATAGGAAGCAGCAATCTGGTATTTAGCACTGTGACAGCTGAGCGCTCCTCTGGGCACAAGCCCTGCACTGCTGCCTCCCCTCTGGGCACAGACGGCCCATCATCTTCCTCGCTCTTGCTGCACCTAGCCATGCTCGGTTCCAGCACACGCTGGGTGGGCTTCGTCTCTGCACCTGCGTGTCAGCACGGGGGGTGGTGGGGATTGCGCCAGCTCCTCCTCTTCCACACGGCCGTGAGGCAGAGACCAGCCTTGCCCTCGCTTGGCCTTTGTTGGCCTGTGCTGGGGTTGGTTGCAGCAGTCCTGTGGGCAGGTCAGCGGTGCCTCTGCCCTTCGTACTGGCAGAGCTGGGCGAGGGCTGAGCACTGGGATCCCGGCAGACTCTGCCCAAACTGCGTTGCCCCCGGCCCTGAGCACCCAGGGGCGGGATGGGCTCTGTGCTCTGCTCTGCCCCGGCTGCTGCGCAGCGCCTCCGGGATCTGCCCCGCTTCCCGTCTGGCCCGTGGATCTTCCCTGTCCCGCGGCTCAGCGCGTGCCTGCCCCTCCGCTCTGCTCCTGTCCCCACCGTGCCCTGTGTGCTCCCATGCAGCACCCGATCCATACAGCAATTTCCGTGGTGGCAGGCAGCCCAAGAGCCAGAATTAGAATAGATGGCTTTTCCGATCGAAGAGCTGATTGATACAGAAGGGGCCCAGTCCAGCATAAATCAGGTGCAATGAGGAGAGAGTCTGTAGACAGCAGCACCTTGCTGCGAGTGGGCCAAACTACGTTTTATTAGATAAAGACTGCAGACAGTCGGCAGCAACTTCTGACATCTGGCCACAATTGTTCAGCTACTATTCAATCCCTTCCTGCCCGCTCTGCTGCTGGCTGGCAGCGAGTAGCACACACGAGCAGGGAGCTGAGCTGATTTTCAGTCCCTGTTCCTACCCTCCCTGCTCCAGGTCGCCCGTGCGCAGCTGCTGCTTGGGTTCATCTCTGGTGCCGGTGCCCTGGAGGGGCCCACGAAGTGGCCATGTTAATGGGATCGTAATGGGTTATGCTGTGCCGGCTGAGCCCCTGAAACAACAGGGCTTGAGCAGACAGAGAGGACAACTAGCTTGGCTGGGAGGCTTGGAAGGAGCTCTGCCACCGCCTTCGGAAATTACAAAGGGTGCTAGGGGTATTTGGCCCTCTGGCTGAGGCAGGACCCTTCACCCACGGCTCTCGGGATTGGAAGCAGTAACTGCTCTTGCAGGTTCAGTGCCATCGGTAGACCCCCGTCCACTATGGACTGAGGGGGCCAGGTCGGGTCACGAAGGGGTCTCCATGTCAGCAACAGGTTTTTATCCTGAATGCTGCTCTGTGCCACTCTCAGAGGGTTTTCTGGAACGTTTTGTTCCCTCTCTGTGCTCCGACTGCGTTGTCAGCACGGCTCAGACACCTGCATGCTGTTGCTCCTGTGTCGCGTTTGCCGTGCCCTGGGCGTGCTGGCGGGTGAGACACTGGGCTGGCCCCGAGGTGCCCGGTGAAGGGATGCGTGCTGGAGCGGAGCTGGCCGCCTCCGGGCGCTTGGGCTGCTGAGGGGCTGCAGTGCAGGGCAGCCATGAGCTCACGCCCTGCTCCCCTGTGATGGAGAGGAGTGAGGCCCTGTCCCCTCCTTGGGTGGTTGCTGGATTTGGCACAAGAACAATTGCTGTGCGAGCGGTAGCAGCCTGCCAGCACCCCGTGTTCATCTCGTGTGGAGGAGCTCACAGGGAGTCCGGCTGGCTGTGCTATGGGCTTGACTTTGCTGTGGGTTTACTTGTTCCCTGCAGACAACACAGCTGCGGTGCACACGCAAAGAATGGGCTTCAATCGCCAGGAGCAGGATGTGTACTTGCTCCCCATTTTGGTGGTGGACAGTGGCCCCCCGGCCCTCAGCAGCACAGGGACTCTGACCATCCGCGTCTGCGGCTGTGACAGTAACGGGGCTATCCAGTCCTGCAACAGCACAGCCTATGTCGTGTCAGCTACGCTGAGCCCTGGTGCCCTCATCGCGCTGCTGGTGTGCGTCCTCATTCTGGTCGGTGAGTGCCCACCCGTTCCCCGGCCTCCTCCCATCCCGTCCCGTCTCCTTTCCATCCAGCGTCACACAAACGAGCGCAGGCAGTTGCTGTGGGCACGGTGCAGGTGCCCTGGGAATGCTGCTGGCTGCCACTGACACACTGGCACAAGTTTGTGCTGGGCTGCTACGGCACGGAGTGAAGTGCAGGGGAGGCGTGGGAAGGAGCTCTGAGAGAAGGGTGTTGCAGTGCCCTCAGGTTTAGCATAGGGCAGTTGATGGGTTCTGCTGCTGAAAGCCCTCCAGCAGGCTCCTGAGGGCTGTCTGGACATCTGCAGAAGACAGCGCGTTGTTCAGTCAAGTCTCCTCTCCTCGGCACATCTCTGCTCCCCATCTCCTGCCGTGTCTCCGTTTAGAAAACCCTTTCCCACAGGGTGCACTTTACACTGGTTTCATTTTCCAACGCAGCACAAACAAATTTCTGCCTAATTGCCCAAACGAATAAAGTGCACGTTGGTGCTTTAAAGGTGATGGGATGAATGGATGATGATCCAGGACACATCTGCGGCTCGTTGCTCAGGTTCCGTGCCATCTGCTCCACATTCACCCTCCCAACATTTGGCTGCTGCTGTGATTCATGCACCCCCTTTTCCTACTCATCTGCAGAATCCATCCGTTTGTCTGTCCAGCCGTGCGTTCATCCATCTGTCCCTCCTGTCTCAGCGGTTGTGCTGCACGGGAAAGGAAGCTCCCAGTTTGCACTGGAGCCTGGGCAAATCTCTCTCCCAGCCAGTGATACAGCACAGCTGCTACTTGATGAGCCTGGCTGATGGGAACCGGCTGGTGTGCCGGCGGTCTTGGCTGCAGGGCTCCCCGTCCCGGAGGGTGCTGTGCCTCTGCACCCTGCCGCCAAGCATGGGTCATCCTCGGCCCGAGGGGAGCGCAGCTTGCACCCGTCTGACCGTCTCTTCCTTTCCCAGTGCTGGTCCTTCTGATCCTCACACTGAAGCGACACCACAAAAGCCAGCTGACATCCGAAGATGATGAGGACATGAGGGACAACGTCATCAAGTACAATGATGAAGGGGGTGGCGAGCAGGACACAGAGGCCTATGACATGTCAGCCCTGCGCAGCCTCTACGATTTCAGTGAGATCAAAGGYGGCGATGGAGGGGGGGGGCCGGGAGAGGGGGGCCCGAGCGGAAACCCGGCCTCTGCGCTCCACGCTCTCCCTCAGTGGGTGCAGAGCCCAGACCTGGACTTCTCCGTGTTCAGAGACTACATCTGCAAGAAGGTGGAGCAGGCGGACGAGGACTTCTCTGTGCCGCCCTACGACTCGTTCCAGACCTACGCCTTTGAGGGCTCGGACTCCCCCGTGCCCTCCCTGAGCTCCATCAACACCTGGTCCAGCGGCTCGGAGCAGGACTTCTCCTACCTGGGGGGCTGGGGGCCGCGTTTCCGGCAGCTGGCAGCGCTCTATGCTGGGCGCAGGGGCGAGGAGGACAGTGAGGAGTCCTAGCTGTCCCACCAACCTCCTGCGAGGCTCCCGGTGCCTCCTGGACTGGGGCTCCGTGCCGCGTGGGCACAGCGTGTGCCTCCGGCCGGGTTCCATGGCTGCCGGAGAGGGGCTGCGCTGCGGGGCCGGGAGTGCCGGGCGACGTGCGGCTTGGCAGCTGCCTCCTGTTCGGGGCACCTCTGCACCTGCATGGCCAGGCTGGAGTGCCCAAAGGAGCCGCTGTGGCTGTTGTCATCTCGTTGATACCAGTCTCCATTAAAGCACTACACATTAATTTAAGAAAGAGAAAATCTAATTCAAGGGAGTTTGGAGGGGGTTTCTCCCCCACAAATTATCATTTAAATAGATCTGTTCAGTCAACCCAGTTCAGGAGAGGAAGAGCAAACACGAGCCTTTTGTTGTCTAAATTGTTTTTGTCACTTGAATCAGAGATTTGAAGTGCTTTGATTTCTTTAAGAGCTTTCCTTGCAGAGGGAAACAAGCTTTTGACTTCTGTTCAGCTTTTTCCCCCCTTTAGGTTCGCTCGCTTTTTGGAGTCCTCCTTCTCTCTGGGCATGGGCTCCTCGGCAGCGTCCGGCTGCTGCTGCGGTGTCAGAGGGAGCGTGCCGCACTGGGCATGCACATGCTGGATGCGGGCTCCAAGGTCCTGCATGGAGCGGCTGCTGCACTAGAGTTCACTTCAAAACACGCTTCGCCTGTAAGCTGCAATTGCTTCGCCTCTCAGTTTTTAGCCTTCTTTGTGGTTATCAGAGATGCTTGTGGTTTGAAGGGGCTCTTCCCCCCTGCACAGCGGACATTGTCTGCGAGGTCCTGATGTGCCCCATGGCCCTGGTGATGGATGGGGACATCCTGCCTGCCGCTGAGGCGCAGCGCTGTGGCCTGAGCCACGGAGCAGCCGCGGTGCTGTGGAGTGCCGTCGGAGGGGTGCAGAGCGGCGCTCCCCGGGTCGGCTCTGCCAGCCCCTTGGGGCAGGCTGGGCCCGGCTCTGCAGGGCTCTCGGCCAAGCGCTAGCTTTCTACCAAATGGCATGAGCTGTGCCAGGCAGAAGGCAGGACATTGGCGCACCCTGGCCTTCAGTGGTGGGGGAGAGCTGCGGCCCGGCTAGAGGACCATGCTGTAGGGCGTGAGAGAACCTCAGCCCCTGGTTTGGAGGGATAATTCCTGCTTACACCCAGCTGACAGCAAAGCATCACCATCAGAAATAGAAAAGCCATCCGCAGGACACGTGCGTGAGGCCAGATCCTGCTGGCGCTGCTGTGCGGCCGAGCTGGTTGCTGCAGGCTGGGCAGTGGGTCTGTGACACCTCAGGGTACCTGGGGTGTCCCCACCCCGGCACAGTGTCCTGCAAGAAACCTGCACGAGCTCCCGCAGCGGGGCTGCCTTTGCATGAAATCTCTGCTTTCAAAAGGCAGGTCAGGAGGAGGCTGGCGGGATGTGCCATTGCTCCTTGGGCTGCAGATGATGCTGGAGGAAAGTGCTCGGTGCCCTGTGCCTTTCCAGCCTGCTGACTTCTCCCAGGGTAAATTGAGCAGCGTGCTGAGTAATGCCCGCGGGCAGCTTCTCAGGTCATGCGGGCTAGTGCAGCTCCTTATCTGTTCATGCTGGAAAAAAAAATAAATTCTATCATTGATAGGTAACTGATAAGGTCTCCCAAGGCCTGACACATCCTGGACTTGTCATTGGGTTTGTCCTTTTAGTTTAGCCACAGTGTTTTCTATCCTTGGAGAAGGTTTAAATGTAAAYGTACATGAGTGTTCATTTTTTACTGTGTTTTGCTTCCCGGCTGCTGTTGTTGGTCCTTTGGCTGCAGCGCGAGACCCGACAGTGGAGAGGGGCAGGACRTGTCTTTGCCACAGCTCCTGCCCGCTGCCGCCTCATCCGCCCACGCGGGAGCCACAGCTTGGCTTTCGTGCTGGGACTGGGAGCTGCTCACTTCTCAGGGTCTCTCCAGTCCCCCCCCAAGGAGGCGGCAGGCGTCTGCTGCTGGCACCCGCGTCCCGGCGTGCTGCTGGTTCACTGTGATGATGCTGCGGAGGCAGCGGGGCCAATGGGCTGCTTCGCACTGGCCCTCGAGTGCCAGCTATGGCCATGCTGCCTCAGGCAGGTGATGCCCCAAACCTCGGAGCAGGAGGAGCAAGCCCTCTCTTTCCTCAGGAATGTGTTTGTGTTTTCCCTCCGGGCTGAAGAGCTGCGCCCGAGCCCCTGTGGAGCTGGCCCTTCCTCTAGCAAGTGTTGTGCAATAGCAGGGCTCTGTCCTTAGGAGATGGGGTCTGACAGGGTACGTGTTTATCAACCCTCCCACCGGGTTATTCCCCATCCCCGACCAGCTGGTCCTCCCCAACGCGCATACACGCACGCTTGCGTTTAATTCCTATGCCACATGTAAATACGGGAGGAGCATGATGCTGCGTGAGCCGGTGGCTCCGTGTGGCACTGCCCCGCACTGCCTGCCCACCCGCACCCGGCAGGAGGAGCTGGCAGCTGCCACAGTGTCTGGTGGAGTCACTTTGGTTTTCTTTCTCTACCCAAATGGAATTAGGAGGTTGATTTCCTCACCCTTGTTATTTTTTCAAGGTCTTTCTAGGACCTGGAAATAAATTATTTCCTTGTCATCTAGCATGAGTCTTACTTGCTTATTTTGTCTTGTTTCCTCATATGGCACTGTCAGTGTGGTCCCGTCAGCGCCTCCCCGGAGGGCCTGGGCTGGCTGCCCTGCCGGCAGGACAGACCGCGGCACAGCTCAGCATGGCGTGTTCCCTGCCGGGAGCCAGCAGCCAAACCGCCTGCCCCCTGCAGCAAGTTCCCACTGGCAGGACACCGCTTTTCTGGCTTCTTCCCGTTTTTCATTGAAATGCTCATCAGAAAGAGCTTCTTCAAGAGAAGGGTCAGTTTTTCTGTCTGAATTTGAAGGAAATGATGAAAAAAAATGCCCTCGGCTTTCTCTATCTCTTCAAGAGGAGAAAGTCGGGTTGTGCTTTGAGTGGCACGAGGTGCTGGGTGCGTGCTCCAGGCTGGCTGTGGTGCCTGCCTGCCGTGTCTGCTCCCAGCGGGAGCCACCCCAGCACCGGGGTCCGGGTCTGAGCCRCCGCAGCGGGCGCAGGCTCCTCGGCGCGGCCCCAGAAGCACTGCCCCGGTGGGAGAGTGGCAGCAGCTCATTCTGCGAGGGGGCTGTCGTTCCTTCGTCCTGCAGAACGGCAGAAAGAACAAGAGGCAAATTTCATGCCAAGTGACAAGAGAAAGTCTGACGATGCATCCTCATGATTTTCCTGTCTCAGCCGACAGAGCTCCTTAATGTTCTTTAAAAAGTGCATATTTAGTGGTGTTCTCTTGAAGTCACGGACAGCCTGGTAGCTGACCAGCTGATCACTCAAAGCACAGATCCTGCTCATGTACTTCTTCCCAGCTTCAACACGGCTGGGCACTGTCAGTGGGTTTTGTTACCGTGACCCGTTGTCATGTTGGTAGTGGCGTGTATTACGGCAGTGTTCAGTTATTGGCTGCAGCAAAAAAATCTTCATACTCAGTTTTAATACTGAAATGATGCAAATAAATGACACTCTAGCCTGACCGCAGATAAATCAATTGCTGGTGGTTTTCTTGATGGCAAGGGACGGGGGAACGAGCAACGTGTTAATGGCAAGCATGAATGTCCCTGGGCTCAGGAAGCCTCGTTAAGGTGCGCAGCTGCGAATGCTCTGGCACCCGTCGGAGGTGGTGGCACGCTGCAGAGGGCTGGATGCGGCACACAGCAGCTGGCCAGCACAGAGGGAGGGGGACGTGCGCTAAACTCTGTGGTGACATCAGTGTAGGTCAGCAGATAGCACAGGTAGAATTTAAACCTCTCCATAAAGTGACAGTCATTTAAATAGCATCTTGCAGTCCTTGCTCCGAAACAGCCTTATTGATTCCTGAGGTCTTTAAACGTTTCCGTATCCCTCACCATCCCTGTGCCTCCAYTCCCATCCTGCTCCCTTGATCATTCACTAAGTGTTATGGAAGAAGCATCTGGTGACCTTTGATGACAGCAGTTAGTGGGATGCTCTGACAGGAGGGAGGGGTCTTGAGGCCGGAGGGTTTTTCAGTGTGCTGCCAGACCTCAATGTACACACTATTTTTCTTTTCAGGGTTGCAGCGAGTGCCTCTGTAGCTGCCAGCCTCGAGGAGGCCTTTTTGCGAGCATCATCATTAATTGCCCACACACAGCACGTGTGTCAGCAGTGCACTCACAGCTGTATGCTCCGGCAGCTCTGGACACATCAGCCAGTTGCTGTTTGCAGAGAGCTACTGATGGTTGCTGAGTGTTCGCTGGGTTTTCAGCCCAGGTCCTTAGCAACAAGAGCTCTCATGTTCCAGCTGCAGCCAGCACAGAGATGTGCTCTCTGAATCCTGCTGTCCAACTTCAGGCACCCAAACAAGCAGCCTGGCTACCTTGGGGGATCAGGTTGGCTGGATTGTCCTAGGAACTCGCCATTGACAGAGGAAGCACCTGCAGTTAGTGTGCTCCTAACAAAGGAGGTACCAAGTGCCTAGCATTGAGTGTGATGGACCGTGCAGAAGGATTTGCTTCTTGATATTGTGGAGGAATGTAGAGAGCTCAAAGCAACAAATTGCTAGCCAGAACCAGACCCTTAACTACAAAAGAGGAGGATTATTGAGAGCTCTGATTGCAGAAGCATCTGTGAAGATGTTTTAAGAGTTCCATGCCCCCTCAACACAGCCCCTTTTGAGGAAATTGTTCTATAGCAACTTCTCTCTCTTCAGCAGTTGCACAGCAGCCTCTGGCTCCTCGCAGGGCAGGGCAAGGGCAGGTTGATCTCCTCCTTGCTTCTGCAGGAGAGGAAGCCAGTCCTGCTTTGCAGACTGGTGTCCAGTCACAAAACTGTCTCAGATCCAGGGGCTGAGCTGGCCAGCTGGGCAAACCCAGGGGCTGTTCTGCTGGCGAGTGTGAAGATGCTTCCTCCAGGGCAGTTTTCTCACATCAGAGGCAGCCAGGGGGGTGTGGAGCACGCAGCACCATGGGCCAAGGGCTCCCAGCTTGTTAGTGACGCCGGCATTTGTCCACGTAGAGCGGGGCAGTGGGTGCACAGAATAGGCAGTCGCTGGGCAGAGCAGGCTCCTGTAGGAGCAAAGCAGGTGCGCGCGGAGGCGACCGCTGCGTGCTCGAAAGGTGATGGCGGCAGTTGGAACCTGGCCATGCTGTGCCCTGCGTGCCGATGCCTGCAGTTTCGGGTGCTTCTTTGCCTGAAGGAAGTCTGCTGCGGCCAGCTGCTTTGCAGGAGCAGAGCGCGGCATCTCCAGTGGTGCTGCTTTGCCCGGTGTTTTTGCCAAAGAGCGGCTGCTCCCTGGGTGCCCTGGCTCCTGCAGTGCTCCACATCCTTCCACAGGGCTCCTGGCACCTGCCCACAAGTCACCCCCTCACCAGCCCACTCCGAGCCTAAGGCATGACCTCGCCGCGTGGGATGCAGCCTGTGGCTGTCTGCTGGTGGAGGATGGTGGCATTTGCCACTATCACATTSTGAACGAGTCCTGCAAGGTTGGTGCCCCTGGGCTACGACGGCAGCTGGATACTGCAGCTCCGCTCCCGGCCCCAGCACAGAGATGCTGCAGCGGTCACCTCTAACACCTTCGCTCTGAGCCACAGCGAGCTCCAGAAGGCAAGGTGTCCAAGCCTCCTCCAGAGAGTTATTTACAAAAGATGAATGTGATCTGCTGGGATCATTAAGAGGAAATGAAAAAAGGGCAGTGATATCTGCACCCCC
Organism: Oceanodroma leucorhoa; assembly: GCA_030449065.1. NCBI lineage: Eukaryota > Metazoa > Chordata > Aves > Procellariiformes > Oceanodroma > Oceanodroma leucorhoa. The sequence continues at coordinate 3,651,733 of JASVER010000090.1, read as the reverse complement.
AGGAGAAAAATACATCTCTGGTAACTGAGTGCAAGCAAGGCCATGTAAGCTTCCGCCTCCTGCTCGTGTTGGTAATACACTGCTCAGGAAGGTGATCGCTTTTCCCCCCATATCCTCCGAGGAAGCTGCTCTGTCACCAGAAAGCTGACTCCTTTAACCACCTCTGCCAGAGCTAATATCACAGCTCCCTGCATCCTTTCATTTACCAAGCCCTTGAGCTTCCTTTAGGGTTGGTATCAGACTCTCGCTGCTCAGCATAATCTCAATTTTGCATCTCTGCTCTTTGTGCTCAGTGCAAAGACAGCAGCTGTGTCTTGGCGGGGGTTTCTTGCTGTGCCGTGGTGCTCCAGTCTGTGCTCTCTCCTTGGTATGGCTCCGCTGCCTCCCAGTCCATCCCGGGAGTGTTTCTTGCATCCCGGAGGTGACCTAGGCTTTGTGGTCTGCAGCAGCAGGTATTTCTCCCCGCTCACTGGCGGGGACGGGAGCTGAGTTTCCAGGCAGTTGTCACGGCTATGTGTTGCCACAGACAGAGAAGTTAGAGAGAAACAAAATAATTGAATTTTACTTGGCCTTGGAATCTTGCTCCTAGGCAGTCAGTCAGTGGGGCTGAAATCTCCCCCTCGTCTTGCTGAGCACGCCAGGGCACTGCGGTGGAGAACGGGCGTTCCTGCTGCCCGCCAGGACTGCTTCCCGCTCAGGACGCCGGTGCCGTGCGGAGCGGCCAGGCTGGCTATCAGCTACTCGCCCATCCCAGCCTGGGCTTACTCCTGGCCTCATGATCCTTTTCCCGGTAAGCGTGGATTTAATGACTGTTCTTCAAATTCTTAGGGAAAGACCTTGGGCTTTGCAAAGCTGGATCCAACACAGGTGGGCAGAGTCTGAAGCAGTCGGGATATGCAGCCATTGTACCAACACAGCAAAGCAAACCCAAGGGGCCCCTGCGCAGTAATCGCACAGCCCCAGCTTTACGAAGGGCCTCAGTCCAGCCCATCCTCGCTGTTGCCCTCGCCGTTGCTGGAGCCCAGGTGCGGGGGGTCAGCATCTGGCATTTAATGTCATGACATTGTGCAGAAAGAACGGGTAAAAATGGGAGCAGGAGCCTAATGCCTCAGCATTTGCCTCTTGTGGGTTGTGCCGCATGGCACGCTGCCCACCCGCTCTTCTGCTAATGCATTTGCCAGTCGTTTGTGGTTGGGATGCCAGGCGGCTGTTCTTAGACATCCCTCATCTATTGCCAGCGACAGCAAGTGTTTGTGGCTTGGGGATTGTTAACTGCCCTGTCCGGCTACACTGTGGTTTTATGGACGTGTATTTTTCATCTGTCTCCATCACTCCTGTAGAGGAGCTGCTCAGGTGAGCATGAATTAGTCCAGCTGTTTGCTGGGGGGAGCACGCACCAGCCATTTCTAAGCAGAATGCGTCCCCTTAGCTAGTGTTTTAACCACGGTAATTGGAGAAGTTTTAATCCCTCTTCTGCTGGGGGAAGCACGCATCGCTAACAGAAACAATCCACCCCAACTTATCCCCAGCTGAGTCAGCCTACAGCAGCTTCCTCCGCGGTCAGAAGTCACTCACCTTTAGCCAGGAACCAGGCAGCTGTTGAAATCCCTTCACATTGCACGCAAATTAGGCATTGAAAATACTCATTACAGCCAACATGACACGCCTTCATTATTCCAGAATAATTGTCTGAAAGGCTCAGCTCACACCATAAGCTTCGCTTGGTGCAGAAATGTGATAAAAAGAAAACAGGAAGTGCAATCAATGCTTGTAATCCTTTTAAATAAAAAGGTACTTGCTAGTAGCTGCCAACATCTTTAAAAAGCTGTGATTTCCCTGGAGAGAGCCCTTATCAGCTATGACTGCATGTCATTCTGGCTGTCTGTCAATCCATCAGACTTCAGTGCCACTGACATTAAGAAGCCAGGCGTTAAGATTATCACATTTAGCCGTAATGTAGCACAGATTGTGTTGACATTTGGAAAGTATTCCACCACAGGAGCCATTTGACTTCTGTACTTTCTTCCTAAAGAAAAAAATGCTTTGAAATATTTCAGGGAGGAAGCCTGCTCTGCCTGCAGGGTGCTGGACGGCCACGCCACCCTGCCGTCGCCATGAGCTAGACGAGGGCGAGGGCGCGCGGGTGCGATGACCGCGAGCAGGAGGGGCCGCGGCACACGCCGTCGGCGCAGAGGGCAGGCCCTGGCTCCGAGTCAGCTGTCAGGTGGCAGAAAGCTGCACTCTGCTTTGCAGCTTTCTCCGGAGCCCTTCTGTGCAGGGCCTGTCCGGGCACGGCTTGCTTTGGAGGTTCAGCTCCCGGAGTCGCTGCCCAGCCCTGGCCTGCGGCGGGGGCTGCTTCCCAGAAATGCTGCTCTCCAATTCCTTTGCTGCACTGGTGCAAAGCTCACTTGTCCTCCTGTTAGCTGAGGAGGTGTCCCCTGCGCACGCCCGGGGCAGCCGTCGTGCAGCACCTGCTTTGCCAGCGGGGACCAGGAGAGCAGCACCCTGTGCACGCACCACGGAGACAAGGGCTCTTTCCCTCCTCCCGGCACACCTCCTCTAAGGAAGGCCTCAGCGCTTCCCACAACAGAGAGGGGGATATTCCAGGCCATGCACTGGGGGAAGGCTAGGCCGTAGAAACAATGGTAGATGACCTGAAATGAACTGATTAATCTCTTTAAATAACTATGAAACCATTTTCCAGAAAAAGTTAATCTACTCTAAATGGCTCTGGTGCTTTTCCTGGGCTCCAATCAATATGTGGTCACTTGCTTTTCATGTGTAATTCACAGTAATTACAAAAGAGCATTTTCTGAAGAAAATGACATTCTGCAAGCAGAAATGCAAAGAGACACTAGGACCAATTAGCTCTAAATCCCAGAACAAGGCATGCTGTCGGATGCACGGAGGAGCTGGAGATGCTGCAGCATCGCAGCTCAGTGCCCTGGGTTCCTCTCCAGGAAGTCGCTGGAGGTGCTGGAGCGTGTTATGTCCAGCCGGCTTGCTCAGGAGCCTCCGCTGCTTCCAGGTCTGGCTGCTGGGACCCTGGCCTGCGGAACCCCAGCCCACCCGCTGCAGAGAGAAGGTGGCTGCAGGATTACAAGGTTAGGCAGACACGTCCCTTTCCTGCCACCAGAGCAACAGACATTACTGGGACCCGGAGGCAGGTGTGCTCCCCTGCCAGGCTGTCCTCTCCAGGGCTGCACAGACCCAGCGCAACACCCTCCCACCACCCCAGGGCCACCGTGGTCCAGGATGGGCCCCTGTGTGCAGAGCCGATGTAGCCCAGCCACAGGTCAGATCCCCAGGTCTGTCCTATCCCCTTCATCTCCTGCTTAGGTTTGCATTTGCCGGGTTTGCCCCATCCTTGCCCAGCCTGCTAGTACGTGCCCACACATCCAGCTCCCGGTCTGTGCCACGCCAGGGCTGAGGAGGGCTGGCGCAGGGCGGACAGGGAGGCCGATGGGCGGGTGGGTGGATAGGCAGACGTCCCCAGCAGGGCAGAGCTTCCCTAAGGCTGCCCAACATGGGGTGCTGAGGTCCTGCCCAGCCTCGAGCTGTGGCTGCTTGATGGGAGGATTGGCACCCCCTTCCAAGGAGTCCACTGCTTTTCTGTCATCTGCTGTGAAACCAGAGCATAATTTTCCAGGATGTCATTGTAATTCTAGTGGGAAAGCTTATTACTTGTGATTTACCCATAAAAAAGCTGGTGACTTATGACTGTGCGTCTGTGGGTTTGCCCATCAATCCATCATGGGGGCTGCGGGCGGGTAGGGCGGGGAGAGCACGATACAGGGACTGAGGTGAGCGTGCCACTGTGATTGACACGCTGCTTTTACCATCCGTAAAGCCTCTGACATATTCCTTTTGGCTTGGTGCAGATCCGCACTGCTGAGCTCCAGCACAAATGTCATTAAAACATGTTTTACCCATGGTACCTATAAATAATTGAGGCAGCAGGTCTGCACTAAGCTCTGTGCTGCAGATTTCTGCTCCTCCAGTGAGGGGGCCCAGGAAGATGACCTTTCCTTCTCCCATTTACCATCTTTGAAATGAGGGGGTGCCTGGCACTTCGTCCCCACACTCATTTCTCTGCTGTATCCCCCAGGCCGTGCAGGCTGCTCCCAGAGTTTGGGAGTCCGGTGTGCTCCCTGCAGTGAGGTAGGCGCAGACCAGTCGGCTCCAGACCTTGCCCTTAAGGGCAGCCAGGTGGGGGGTGATGCAGAAAGCCGTAAGTGGTGCCTGGCTCCTGCCCCGGGCACTGCTGCGCACGGACGGGTGGGGAGTGCCTGGCACCCAGGCGGAGAGGTCCGGTGGTGTCAGCGACCCAGGCCTCCTGGGGTCGGCAGCCCCAGCCCCCGCACCATCACAGCCTGCGGTTCCCAGCTGCTGATGCCCACTGCTCCCCCATCTTCGCAGGGTGCCCAGAGCTGCCCAGGGCAGCACCCACGGGTCTCACTGCACCGATGCATGACCTGCACAGGTGTTGGTGCGTAGTAAATACCATCTGAAATAGCTTAATGCACTCGGATGCATTTCCAATGCTGTCACTAAATATGTGGGAAATTCACAAGCCTGGCAGGGAAATCCACGGCTGAGAACGTTTGTCGCTCCTGTGGCCTTGGCAGTGCCTGATACGAATCAATCAGCCCGTGAGCACAGCTTTCCTTGCCTGGCCAAGGCTGGTGGGAGCGTCCCATCTCTGTGCGAGACACACCAGGCTGCTGGCACTGTGGGACGGTGCAGTGCCTGCCACCCATCCCGTTCACAGGACGGACCACCGCAGCCCTTCTGCATGTCCTGGCACAAACGGCAGGTGCCGTCCTTGATCCGGGCTCTTGCAGACCAGCAGGCATGGACCGTGGGCTGGCGGATCAGCTTGCAGGCAAGGCAGCAGCGTGGGACACCAGCAGGCTGCTCAGCCCCTGCGTGCAGGGCCCTGTCTCTGGTGAGAGAGGTGAGCTCACGCCTTCAGCATCAGCCCCCCCGCGCCTCCCGCCACGCAGGTGCTGGCTCCCTCCGTGCCCACGAGCAAGTTGCTTCTTTTTTCCTTTCTCATGACAGCCACCAGCTCCCCCATGTCAGTGGGAGTCATTAGCAAGCCTCATGTTGGGAACATGCAGTATAAAGACTGAGCACCAATATCACCGCTTCGTCTCCCCCCAGCAGCCTGCACCCTGCCGCCCCCCGGCTCCGCCAGCCTGCAGCCAGGCTCCTTCCAGCTGTCTCACGACTCCCTGGGGCTCAGGTGAGCGCACGTGCGAGAGAGCTGTGTCACCGCAGGCATGGCCACGCGCGGAGGCTTGCACAGGCACACCCCCATTTCCCAGCACAAAGGCACGCACGGAGCCATAGCAAGGTGTCCTGGTGATGGAGGAACACCCTTCTTCCCCAGCGGCAGACCTGTACCACCATGTCCTGGGCCAGGCTGGGCTGAGCGTGGCGGTCCTGCCCCCCGCACACACGCCTGCACAGCGGTGGGCACGTGCAGAGGCAGGTGCTGTTGTCTGCATGTGGAGACGTGCAGCCATGCAGAAGCATGTGTGTGCTGAGGCACAGACGCTACGCTGTGCAGCGTGCATATGCCCTGACAGATCATGAAGGTATATTAAATAGCAGCTGTCGGGCTCTTCCTGAGCACAGCGGTAACACAGTTGGGACCATTGTGATGTCTTCTTAATTTAAACTCGTGTTGTCTTTCAGCCACGTGCTAATGAGGACTAATGGGGAGATCAGCTTGCTGTTTGCCAGCGTTGCTGTGTGCTTTGCCATGGCCCTGTCACTCCTGCAACCTGCCTTTCCCTGCCTTGCTGCTCCAGTGGGGAGGGGGACTCAGGCTCTGCTCCCCAGGGAGCGAGCCCCAGCTCGGTGTGTCAAAAACGGCTCCGCTGAGTCGTCGTCTTTGACCATGCAGCAGCAGGACTCATTTGGGGCGTTAAGCCTCCTTGTGCTGTTCGTGGGCAGCCCCAGCGGTCTCTAGGGCTCCCTTGTGTCGCAGCATCAACAGCCCCAAGGGCCCTGATCAGACCCTGTGGCTGGGATGCCTGCGGTGCTGGCATGTCCCCTCCTGCCCCTGGAGCCCCAGGACAGCCACACCCTTGGGACCCTCCTCACAGAGAAGGGGCAGCCGAGCGCTCTTGCAGCCTGTGTCAGCCCCTCGTACTGCCCCACCGTGCCTCAGGGTCTGCACGGGGTGCCGCGGTCTCTGGTAACCAGAGGAGTGATAGCCCCGGCTGCTTTGGCCACGGCTCAATAACTTTTTGTCACCTGTGTGCCTGTCCCAGATTGCGTGGCTGTGGTGCTGGTGCTCAGGGATGGAGCAGCTCTGCATGGGAAATCTCTGCTTCACAGGGCTGCTGTAGGCGCCACGGGAAGGATGGAGCTCTGGGAGCAGCCCCAGGGGCCCATCGTCCCTCTCCCTGCCTGTCCTGCGCTCCGGGGCTGCCTGCTCTCCCCCCTCCGCAGCCGCAGGTGCCGGGTACGCAGCAAGACCTTGTCCCAGGAGCTGCAGCAGGGACCCGGCAGCGCTGTTGGGCACGGCTGGTGGACGGGCAGCCCAATGGGTGCCAGCGCTGGCCAGCGGGAGCGGGAGCAGGGTGCTGGAATCTCGGTGGTGGCAGCACCCCTGGAGCTTCTTTTCCCAGCCCAGTCCCCCCAGCCCTGTGTAGCACTAATCCACGTATTTATCAGGATTAATGAAGCATGCAACAAATGTATAGGCAAAGCAAGCAGCAGAAAGACAGAGACAATGGATGACAGCAGGCGAGGGGAAGAGAAGGCAGTGTATTTTGCAGACCTGGGGAGCAGTATGAAGCCTCATGTGTACTCGCTGGCCAGGGCTGCATGCGAGCAATGTGCACTCCCTGTGTACATGCTCCCAAATACCTGCACGGACGTAGAAATGCTCACATTTGCTCACCATCATGTCTCTGTGCACACAGGCACAAAGAAAAAGAGAGTCTTACCAGAGATCAGCCATCAATGTTTAAAAAAAGCTGTCGAATACTACTAACACAGCCACTTACGCCATATTTGCATATTTGCTTAATAAAAAATTATGGCTGTTCAAAGCCCAATCATTAATTACCCAGCATATTTTCTTTTAGCTCCCTCCCTTTTTTATTACAGACTAAGCTGTTTTCCTGCTTATTCAGCAAAAGCTCCTCACTATTCCACCAGGACAAGACGTGCAATAAATATGTACTTACTAAGTGTGCATTACAACTACACAAGCTGGGAGAAGTAATAACAGGCCCAACATAAAGCTGAAGTATTTATGCATGTACCTAGGGCCACTTTAGCTATTTATTTTCACAAAGAAATTAAATTAGATAGTTTGATAGCTCTCAGTGTGATTATGGTGGGAATTTACATAGGGCCCAGCCTGTCAAGTGATGTGTGTGAAGGAACAAGCCTACGCCGAGGACAGGCTGCGGACATCCTGCCCAGCCATGCGTGCAGGGCAGGACCCGCTGCCAGCACAGCACGCTCCTCGCAGCGGCGCGCGATGCCCCTCTGTGCGGGCAGCTGCCCCCAGTGCCCGGCCAACCTGCCCTGCCTCCTGTGCCAGGCACCCACTGGGGGCACCGGGCAGCGAGGATGCGGCCCCACGCACGCTCACCGCTGGAACCGCGCAGCGACACTTTGTGGGAAACGCGGCACTTGGAGAAAAACTCTTGGGACATGGAAGAGAAGGAAGTTTTCTCAGAAAAATTGTCTTTTAAAACCATTTTCGCTTGAAAGAATCACAGCGTCTTTGTGAGTTTTTAACTCTCCTTCTTTATAAATGCTTTTAGACAAAAGACATGACGTCTGCCCTGGACGAGGATGATGTGCAGGGAAGGGCTGCCGGCGCGGGGCAGCCGGAGCCGGAGCCGGAGCCGGGGCCGGGTCCGCCCCACCGCCCGCCTGCAGCGGCAGCGCCGCCGGGCGCCCTCCAGCCATCACCGCCCTGCAGGAGGCCCAGCAATTAGTGAGCCACCTGATTAGTGCTGATTGCGCACCCCGCCGCCCCGCAGCGGCGAGAGCCTCCCCGCCCCCGAGCCTGCGGGCCCGGCGCTGCCTGCGGCGCTGCCGGTGCTGCCGGTGCTGCCTGCGGTGCTGCCGGTGCTGCCGGTGCTGCCGGCTCTGCCCCGCCGCGACTCCGCACCGGCCCCGGGGGCGGCCCCGGGACACAGCGGGCGACACCGAGCCCGGGGGGCACTGAGCCTGGTGGCCTGCACCTCGGGGCCGGGGCTGCCTGCAGCCCCCCTGCTCTCCAGGCAACGTCTTCCCCTTGCACTTGTCCCCGTGGTGCCTGATGTCCCCCAGTGCCTGTCCTGCAGGTTCCTGATGTCTCTGAGTTATTAAAGATGGGATTTTTAAATAGCACAGAGGATGTACAAGTTTTGTGGTGTCAGCTCGGGGGAGTGACAGGGAGCTGCTGCGAACCAGCCCAGCCCCTCCATCGACAGTGTCCTTTAATTACAATTGATAACCTGGCATCTCCCTCCCTTAGTGCTCACTAGCTCATCACCTTGCAGTGGGACAGTGAGCACCCCAGGCCCCATCCTGCCGGTCTCCCAGAGTCTGGTGCAGTCTGCTCTGCTCCTCCCTTTGCACAAATTTTATCTAATCAAAATGAAACATTGGCAAGTTGCCTTCCAAGGAGGCAGAGGCATCTCTTGGAGAAGTGCCCTGCGCCTGCCCATCCGCACATCCCGTGGCGTGGCGGTGCCTGGTCACCCTGTGCCCTCTGGCAACCGCTTCTGGTGGGGGCTTGCAGAGGGACCAGCAGCTTCCAGGCGGGGGAGATGGTGTTTGCTGGCAGAGGGAGTGAAAGGAAAACTGCCTCTGCCCCGGGGCACGGCTGGGGTGGGGGCAAGTGGGCTGAGCGATGAGGCCGACCGCGGGATGTGCCGGCTTGCCAAGAGCAGTGTAAGAACCGCTGCTCTCTGGTGAAACAGGAGGGAGCACAGCTCAGCAATTACAGCACAATTAGCTCAAACAGCAGGCTGATTGTAAATTGCAGCTCTGTGCCAGCTACAAGTATGGAGTGAACGGCAGGCGGGAGCTCTCCCACAGCCCTGCTGTCTCTGCTCGGGGCCGAGCCAAGCTGGAGGTGTAGGGCCACGGCCCATAGCATCCCCCGTGGGGTCTCCTGGCACCCGGCCCCACTCCCCCACCCCGTCGGGCCGCTGTGGTCACAGGAGAGGTGGTGAGGAGCTCTGTGGGCTTGCAGTGGCACGGTTCCTATGTGGGAGGGCTGCCAGGAGCGGCCCTGGGGGACGGGAGCTTGGCCATGGCAGGACTGCTGCTGGCTCGGGGCCCAGCGTGAGCCGTGCCACCGACTGCCTCTGTAACGGAGCCCCGAACCAGGTTTCCAGGGTGCAGCAGCCTTGCTGGGAAGCTGGTAGTTGTAGCACTCTCCTGCACCCAGTGTGGGGAGCAGCTGGCGGGGAGAGCACCTCACAGCGAGGGGACCCCCCTGCCTGGTCCCTGTGGTGACAGGAAGGGACTGGGATGAGCGTGGGCTCGCCTTGCAGGAGCTGCCGCAGCTGAGTAGAGGAGCGTGAGTGTTTTGCTGCCAAGGGGACAAGTGGCAATTAACGCTTGCTCTTTTCCTAGGAATGACCCCGCCGCAAAGCAGCCTGTTCGCTGAAGCTTTGGGTCTGCAGGGTGCCGATGCTGACCTGCCTGGAGTAAACAGGACAGCCACTGCCAGGTGACAGGGAGGGGACCCTGGGGTGGGTTGTCCTTTGTGCACAAACAGGCGTCCACGCAAGTCTGTGCCGGGGAGGGGCAGGAGGGGCCGCTGTCCCTTCTGTGTGGGATGTGGAGGGGCCTGGGGCTGGCGGGGGGCAGCGCCTGTCAGCCTGCTGAGGCTGATGCCTTTCATCTCTGAGTTACTGGCTCATGTCAGGGCAGAGCTGGAAATGTCAGGGACTGCTGCAGGGTGACCGTGCACAGTGGCAGATGGTCAATGATGGATTTGTCACTTCAGATTCAGGTGGTTTTTAAATATTCAGCAGAATCGGAGGTGACAGCTCATGGCAGCAGGCAGAATTTCTGTATGTCTTGGTAAGCCCTCCTGGCCCCCTGGGAAGGGGAGCACAGCAGGACAAACCCTGRCAGCTCGAGGCGGTGGCTGGGGACAGTGCAGCCTGGGACCGTGCCGTGCTTGGCCAGGGCTCTCTGTGCTCCCCATTGCTGGTGACCCGGTGGCTGCACTGGCATGAGGACAGTGCTGTGCCTGGTCTGCCCGTGGCTGCTCCCTGCGAGCCCCAGGGCTGGAGCATCCATGCAGCATCCCGCGCTGCCCATGGCCACCGCACTTTGTGAGCACCAGCCAGGCCTGGGTGTGTCTCGAGGGCGCCGGGAGCCCTCGCTGTCTCCACGCAGGGGCTTGGCACACCACAGCCCTTTGGTGATGGACGTGGCCACTCCGTCCTGAGGAGAGGTCCAGTGAGTGGAGGCTCCCGGGCCCGGAGGAACGGGGGGCCCGGAGGAACGGGGGGCCCGGGGAGGCCAGCAGTGCCGGGAGCATGGGCAGAGCTGGCCGCAGGCTCGGTGGGCGCGTGGAGTAGCCCGGTCAGCAGGGAAGGGAGATGCGTCACGGCGCAGCCCGCAGAGCCGCCCTCCGGAGAGACGTGCCCCCGGACAGGGAACCTGGCGGCCTGTCGGGGCACGCGCAGGTGCTCTGCAAATTCGCAGCGGCAGCAGCATTAAGGCAGAAGCCAGCGCTACCGCGGTGCTGCGCAGCAGTCGGTGGGGCTGCTCTGGGCCAGCGAGAAGCAGGCTCTCAAGAGAGATTCTCCTTCCAGAGCTGCTGGCAGCAGCCCTAACCCAGCTGATGGTTGTGGGGGAGCAGTCACCAGCCGCTTCTCCCACGAGCTTAGGAGAGCCCAGCGGCACACACTGTCATGCAAATACTGCTTTATGCTCGGCTGGGGTGCTTGTGGGGTGGGGAGAAGGACATAGCCCTGCAGAGGGACACACAAGCCAGCATGGGAAATGTCTCCTGTTGCAGGAGGAGAAGAGCCAGGACAGAGCGTGGGCTCTGGTTGATGCAAGGGACATGGGGCTTCCCCTCCCTGGGGAGATGCGTGGCTATGGCTGCGCTATAGATGCCGGCAGGAGAGAGATGCAGCGAGGTCAATGCACTAATGAACACGCTGGCCTTTGAGGGCAGGCGATGTATTTATTCACTCTGCATCCTATGTGCCTGCTGCCTAGCAGAGAGCTGTTGCTCATGCCAGCTTGATTGGCTCAGCTGTCCTTGTGCCGCAGCTCATCAGGTGGAGGCCCTGACTGCAGGGCACTGCCGACCGTGCGCATTTTCATCAAACTTTGCTAATGGTGCGAGTCCTCCTCGGGTGCTCACGTCTGCCGTGTGCGCAGAGGTGCCTGCGCGGCGCAGCCTGGCTGGGGGAGATGAGTGGCTCGCTCTCCCTGGCCCTTCTCTGCTGCAGGTGGGTCCGTGGTGCGTGGGGCTTGTGCAGCCCCGGGGGGGGACACCGCCAGTGCGGTGGTTGAAGTCTGGTGCCACGAGTGACCCCCACCAGGCAGGACCGCACTCGCTGGCAGGGCAGATGGCACAGGAGAGTCTGCATCCCTGTGGGCAGCGCTGGCTGTGACACAGCCTAGCCAGCCCTGGAAGACCTTCCCCTGGGTACCAGCTCAGTCCAGGCAGGACACAGGCCTGTCCTCATCCTCAGCGGGCTGGGTTCAAGCTTCCTCTGCTGCGTAGTGCTGAGCAGCCTTCCCATGAGGCTGGCTGCGTTCTCTATGTAACTGTGGCAGCTGACCTCCGCCAGCCCCTGCTCGTGACGTGCTGCAGGGAGACCTCGCCAAGCAGGAGCCCCTGTGCTGGGGGCTGATGGAGGGCAGTAACCTCCCTGTTCCCTCCCAGCACAGGCCAGCGCGCGCCCTTGCCGTGCCGAGCTGCCGGCTGGGCTGCCCACCCGACGCCCTGGGGTGGGCTGCGCTGTGCAGGGACTGCCCCGTCCTGCAGGGCTGTCGCCCCTCGCGCAGTGCAGCCCCTGCCCCGGCAAGGCAATGCTGACAGCCCAGCCAGCCTTCCCCCCCCCCCGGGGAGTGCCTCGGGTTGGGAGCTGGGATCGGCAGCACGCTGCCAAGCCTGCCGGACCCAGCTCTGCTGCCAGGGGCAGAACTGCAGCCCCTTCCCTGCCAGGACCATGATAGACAGTCAATGATTAACGCTAAAGGAAAGCGAAAGCTAGTGGTACCAGCCCTTCCCACCAGCTCCAACCCTGAGAGTGCTCTGGAGCAGCGCTGCAGCCGAAACCAATGACTCCCCAGGAGCAAGCATGTTCACAGACTACCCCAAATGCCCCCCGGCTGTCTGCAGCACTGCACAGCTTTGCGGAGCTGACTTCTCTTCATTACTGTTGTCAACAGCTTGTGCCTGTCTTCTGCATGGTCTGCGTGATTGCAAGCAGCTTCTAGCAGGGCCAGTTCTCCGCAGCGCAGCCCCGCCCAGTGCCAAACTCTTCTTCCTCCGTTAGGTGCTTCTCTGACCAGCAAGCAGAAGGCAACTTGCTGGCCAAAGTCTCCTGGAAGAGCTGAGCTTGGCTCTGGCTCTAGCCTGCATTTAGAGCAATTTAATATCAGCAGCAGGAGGGGATGGGGCATTAATTCTGGTTGCTGCCACCCCTTTGGGCCACACCTGCGGGTGCGTGCATGGTGGCACGCACAGCGATGTGCTGGCTCCCTCCTTCCTCTACTCTCACAGCTGCTTGAATTTCCTTGCCCTGCCTTCATCACTCATTGAATTAACTGTTTCTCGGCCATCAAACACTGAAAGGACTGCAGTCTGCTCTGCCCAACAAGCTTTTCCYTTCTGGTGATGGAAAAAGCATGAAGCTTTCAAGAAAACCACAGGCTATAAATCAAGGGCAGCAGCAGCAGCGTCAGGCAGCCCTTGGCTGTGAAGAGGCAGTGCAGGACTTGGTAGCAGAGCTCAGGTGCTTGGTGGTAACCGTCCTCTCTGGGGCACTCGCAGTCCTGAGGGATACGGGAGGAAATTGCTGTGGGACTCTCACTCGCGTGCAAGGTCAAGGCTTTACCGCAGAGCCAGAATGGCTGGCCAGCGGTGTGCCCTCCCGCACAGCCCTGCCCGCACACGTGCCAGCATCCCTCAGGAGAGGATGGAGCAGGCAGGGCTGCCTCAAGAGCATGCTTTGGGCAGGCTGAGCTCGCCGGCAGGGGCGGCTCCGTGCAGCAGCAGAGTGCCAGGCCAGCATCCCACCACATGCTGTGTCCCCCTCCCCAAGTGGCAGCACAGGACGTGCCCCAGCTTAGGGCTGGAGCGTGAGGCAGTGGGGCTGAGCACTCGCCTCGCAGAGGGGCACGCGGCTCCGGCTGGCTCTGAAGAGGTTAAATCTTTCTAACCACTCAGTAACACCTTCTCTAAGAATTTATCTACTTTCTGCCTTCCAAGAACATATGGATAAAATCCCCCTGAGCGGGACTTACATTTATAGCATCTATTACTGAGATCAAGGTTAATCCAGAGTAATCTAATGGGGTGAAAAGGACTTTATATAAATCTGTTTTAATCCACAGGACATGATAGTCTGACAAGGCCATCAGAAAACTCGTGCACCACGGGCTGGGGCAGGGAGAGGTGCCCGGGTTGCTTGGGGGATGTGCGAGGGCGAATTGGCTCATCGAGTGCCCCTATCTCCATAGCACAGTGGGGCAGTGTCGGGTGGCCGGCAGGGCTGGGATGTGGCTCGCCGAGCCAGAGCCATGCTGGCTGTCCTGGTGCGCAGCTGCTGCTGGTGGCTTCACAGAGATTTAGTGGCTCTGTCCCTGTTGGGATGTTGGGCCATGGGACAGGGAGGCTGTAACTTCCCACTAAGTTATGAGCTGTTCCTGGTAGGTGTAATTTATCCGCACTTGGAGAGAGGGGATGTTCAGCAGGGGGAGGCAGAAGGTGAACTTCACACAGCTCCCAGTGCTGTGGCTGCATCCTGCATGCGTGTCCCGTGCTGAGGACCGCTGATCCGCCGGGGCCCGGTGCCCGCAGCACCATGCACGGGGCGCTGCCAGGCAGGCAGAGCGGAAGGACTTCCCCTGACGGGGTGTCACGCTGTGGTCCTTGCTGCATCCCGCATCCTCCACGGCCGGGCCAGCGCACCCTCTCTAAGCTGTCCGGTGCTGAGCACTGTTCCCGCTGCTCCCACTGCTCCCGCTGCTCCCGCTGCCCTCCGTCCTGCCATCTCGGAGCTCGCTCCAGCTGCTCCCTGTGCGAGTCCCGCAGCACCGTGTCTGGCGTCTGGGGATGTGCTGAGCCCCGGCCGGGCCCGGCACCGGCGGGCAGCCCTGCACGGCACTGTCTGCCCGGGTCAGCGAGGCGCAGGAGCGAGTCCTGCAGACACGGGAGGCCAAATAAGACAGTTCTCCAGAGCGTGGCGTGTCGTTTTACATCTGCTCAGATGGAGACTGAGTTATCCAGGTCCCTGAGTCCCAGACCCGCCAGAAGACAGTATCTCAGCTAAACGATGCAAAAATGATTTAATGGAGGGAACTAATCAAGGAATCCAAGAGAGACTGCTCACCAAGGGCTGATGCAAGATTCAATTAAACTGCAGCCTTTGTGGGCTCACCATTTTAATTTTCCACAAATTAGCTTAAAAAAGGTATGGAAATGAAGATATTAGATTTTTTTTTTTAAGTCAAAACGAAAAATCCTTTGAGGATTATATTAGCTATTTCGTTTTAACAAACATCATTTCTATACCCATTTTCTTGTTTTAATCTCAGCTGTTGAGATGCTGTTTCCATTTTAGCTCCAGTGTCAGTGTTTCGGGAACAAGATGGGGAAGGCAGTTAACTCTTCCAGGAGCAGGCCCTGCAGCCCAGCTGCCGCAGCTCCCCAGGCTCCCATGCCGGCCCACGGTGCTGCAGCGAGGGGGAGTGCTACGGCACAGGCAGCCCTGCCCATCCCCTCCTGGGGCGGCTGGGTGCCAATGCGGGAGCACTTGCTGCGCCTCCAGAGGAAGCTTTGCCACCCGGCTCTGCCGACCACCACAGTGCCGGCGGGTGAAGCTCACCTCTGCAGCGGTGCAGCCGGCAACAGCATGGCTGCGCGGGACCTGCACAGTGGCCAGGTGCCCAAGCTCTGCTTGGGACCTGCAAAGCAAGCCCATCCTCACAAACGTCCCCCTGTGCAGCTGCATCCCTGGGGACTCCTGGGGGGCAGCACCCTGGTCCGTTAGCAGCGGCCGGCCGTGCCCCACGGTAGCGATGGAGATGCCTGCCTGCCCGGTGCAAGGGTGCCGCTCTGTTCCATCCCTGCCTGGTTGGGTAGAGGCTGGTGGTGAGCGAGCCCCGTGCTGGGGCAGGACAGAGCCATGGATCTCCAGCCGTCCCACGTCTCCTGTAACTTCACCTGCTCTTCCCCTCAGGCAGCTGGAGATAAACACGAAGCAAGTGTGTTGTGTGTCGGCTGCAATTTGTCTTCTGCGCGAGTGTGTCTTGCGCTAAGGATATCCCGTGAATAATAACAGCTGCCGTTACGGCCATGCCTCCACTGGGATCCGCTGGCTGGTGTGGTCGTCCTCTCCGCGCCCTGTGCGGCACAGCCCTTTGCCCAGCTCCCATTCCGCTGGGCGGCTGCAGCACCCGGCTCGGCCGGAGGCTGCTCTCCGGCAGGAATGGTGCCTCGAAAGCTGGAGGGCTGGTGGCCAGTTCACCAGGCTTTGCCAGGGCAGACAGCCTGCTTCCCAGCCCAAGAACTGTGTTCCTGCCCCAGGGTTCATCGCTCATCAGTCGGAAACAAGTCCTCAGCAGCATTGCTTACCAGCACGGGACTCGGGCAGGACCGCCGCGGGTCTGGCAGGGCTGCCCTGGGCAGGACTGGCACGGCCGGGCCATGGCCCCAGGCACTTACCACAGTGCTCAGGAGCATCATCTACAGGCCCCCTGCTCCCTGCCCGTCCTCTCCCGGGGTGGGGGCAGCTCCTGCTCCCCCTCTCCTCCCGTCGCTGCCTGCACCTCTGGCGCTGCCCATTCGGGTCCCGCACCCACCGTCCCACCCTGGTCTCACCCTTCCCTCCTGCGCTGTCCCCTCCTGGGCCCCCCTCGCCCCATGACAGCATCATCCGACTCCTGGGTGACCTTCAGCTCACAGCTCCTGGAAGCGCCTTCCTGCCCCCTTCCTCCGCGCCTCGAGCTGGAAGGGAGCTCCATTTGTCACTGTCTCTTTTAAAAGGTCCAATCTCTTCCTCGGGGTCACCTCACTGCTCTGCCAGCAGCTCCTCGTGCTGGCACGGCTCYGCTGCAGCCACTGCAGCTGCCAGCCTGGGACGCGTCATCTCCGTCCCCTTGTCCTTGGGGCCCTGTCGCGGTCCCCCTCTCCCCGTGGGCAGAAGAGCGCTCGGAGCTGGGTCCCGGGGGATGCCCAGGGGTGGCTGCAGCCCCCACCGGGCCCTGCAGCCCATGGTTGGGGTCCAGGGCACCCCCCACCACCAGCACAGGGGGCTCATGGAGCCGGCACAGCCCAGGCCGTGGGACCGCGAGCAGATCCCCCGTGCAGCAGCAGCCCTGTCCAGGGCTGGGCTCCAGCCGGTGCGGCGGGCGGCTCCGGGGCGGCGGGGCCGTCCCCGTTCGGGCGCTTGCCGCTCTGCAAGCCCCACTGCTGGCCAGGGCTTTCTGCCAGCCGCGGAGAGGGGCTGCAGAGCCGGACTGTGGCTCCCGGCCAAGGGCGGCTGCCAGGGACGCACGGCCTCTCCTGCGCCGCCCTCCAGGAGATGCTCCCGGAGCAACAGGTTGTGAAGTCCCGGCTTCACGCCGCGGCACGGATCTGGCGGCGGAGGCTGTGGCCAGGACTCTGCCGCTCCACTGGCCCTCCCTGCCCTGCACACGCTGAATGGAGCTCAATGCAGAATTAATTTGTCATATTGACACTGATCATTTATTACGGAGCAGAGTGGAGCCCATTCATTTGAACAGAAAACATTTCATCTTATCTCCTGCCTTTTCATGCCTCAGCTCTCACTCTTTAACCTTGGACAACAAGACATTCATAATTTCCTCACTGGCTCTATGGCTCCTTTAGATAAGAAACTTATTTTTTAATCTTTCTTTCTATTGAATTTTAAACATGTTCCATTACAAAACCTGATGCACATAACAACATATTTCGCCCAGCATTAATGTGGCCACGTTGTGCTGCAGCCTCCACCCTGAGCCAGGCTCCCAGCCCTGCTGTGCCCCGCGGGGTCCGAGGGCCAGGAACCAGCGGTGCTTCCCCAAACGGCTGCAGGGGCTGCGCGCGGCGGTGCGCGGGTGCAGGCACGGCACAGGCAGCAGCCTGGCCCAGCCCACGCTCAGCTGTGCGAGCACCCGGTCTGGGGGACAGCAAGCGCACGGGGGTGCTGCCAGCAGCCATGGGGAGGGTGCGCGGGGTTGCGGGGCTGGCTCTGCCCGTGGCGGGGATTGCAGCCCGGCAGGGCTGCGCGAGAGCGGGCGGCCCGAAAGGCCATGAGAGGAAGGTGCTGTCACCGGCTGACCGTTTCCAGCAGTTCCTGTTTGCTCTAACACGGCCTGAGTTTGGGGGTGTATTTGTTGTTCGGGGATGGTCACTGGAGAGCCGCTGTGTGACCGGGAGCCTTTGCAGCCCCATGCATGAGCCCCGCTGCAGCCTCGGGCGCAGCAGTGCAGGGTCTGGCTTGGCCTGGGGCCGTGTGCGGCCGCGGAGGGACTGATCGCATCTCCTGTCCAGGTAGCCATGGCTTCAACAGTAAATAGCCCCGTCAGGGCCCTTACAAGGAGAGGCCGCGATTGCTTTCCATGTGCAGGGGAACCACATAGATAAGGCTTTCATCTCCAAGGCTCTGCTGAAAAATTAGGGATGGGTGGGAAGAGGGAGCAAATTGAGATAAATGAGTGTGCTGCATGGCATCCTGCCCACAGGATGCTGAAATAAAAAATCAGTAAATAAAAAATCACCAGTCTTTATCTGGTCAGAGCCTGAATGGGCTGTGTGATAACTATAACGGATGAGCCTCAGAGAGGGACCTGCCGTCCCTCACTGCCGTGCGGGAAGGCACCTGCCGGTGCTGATTTGCCGGGGAAATGGCTGCTGTGTGCGCGAAGGGCCAGGGCGGGCGGCTCTGCCGCGGCGCGCCAGGTCCTGTCCCTCCGAGTGTGCCGCACTGGCTGCCGTGCTGGTCCCAGGCGGTGCTGGGAAGGGCTTGGCTCCTTCCTCACCATGAAATGCACTTTTCCAAGTCGTCCTTCACAGCGAGGGAAAAGGCAGATCAGATGCCGAATTAGCCTGCGAGAGCCGTGTTCCCGTCTCTCTTATCTAACTCACTGTAACAAGCTCTTTGCATTTATTCTACCAAATGTGCTGCAGAATTGCGTTACAGCTCATGGCTGCGAGCCATCTGTGGAGAGAAATCCAGTTATACCTTGTATAATAAGTTCCTGACAATCTTACAGAGGACTCCGGGTCATAAAAGTCTCCCAGTTTTATCGCCAGTAACAGACACGGAGAGAAATTAAGTTGTCTTATCAAATTTAGATAATATATATCCCTCTGGAGTGGAAGGTTTCTGATGGATCTTTTACAGTATTAGAACATTTAGAGGGGTGAATAGAAATGCACAGTGAGGGTGGGAGAGCACTGGGGAGCAGAACACCCCGGGGGCACCCAGGGAGCAGGAGTCCGGTAGCCGCCAGGCAGAGATGGACCTTGGGGAGCCCCTGAAATGCAAGACGAGGCGAAGGCTGTTTGCAGGCAGGAGCTGTGCTGAGACATGGGCTCTCCTCCTGTCTTGCTTCCCTCGAGCGCTTGCATGCCATCTATTTATGAAAGCAATAACCTCCAACAGTCCTGATATGCAAACTCCTTCCCTGCTGCCTCCTGTGCTAGTCGTTGTGGGAAGAAGGAGCCAGGGGACGTTTGCTGAGTTTCTAGGTCCTGGGGTCTGCTGAAATCAGCAGCCAAGCCCTGCAGGGAGGCTGGGCACGGGATGTCTCTACCTCGTATCCTCCATCCCTGGGGTGCATCTGCTTTGGGCCAGTGCAATGAGTGCCCTGCAGCTTCCCTGCTGCAGGCAGGCATGGCACAAGGGAGGAGGATGCCCGGCGCCGGGAAGGGTCTTGCTTCTGCAGCCTTTGCAGTGAGGTGGCATCCTGGCTGGGCTCTCCCTGCCGCTGCTGGCAGGGAGAGAAGCTCTGCTCTGCTCAGGCAGTACTTTCAAGCTCTCTGGAGAAGGGTCTCCTGCTGAGACCGTTGCCTGGGGCTTGGCCTGGTCCCTGCTCCCCTGGCTCGGGTGCGAGGGCTCCTGCGGCCGGGCGCGCGGGACGGGGACGCTCACCGCCTTGCCTGGCCCACGGCCCTGCGGCCGAGTGCTCCCTCCTGGGGATCRCGGCTGCCTGCAGAGATGGCGCTGATGGCTTGGGAGGGCTGGGATCCGCCACACACCTGCTCTCTGTTCAATATTTAGTTTTCTGTAAAAGCAGAGTGCAGTAGTCATGGTAATGAAGCGGGCAGGCCCAGCATTGCTGGCGTGCCATTTATTAAGAGCTGTGCAGTCTCAGGCACTGGGGATGCCTCCCTTGAGATCCCTGTGCTAATAAAAAAATGAATCCTCACTTACTGATCTCTGTATTTTTAAAGACTGGTTACTCTGTCTTTCCCTTTTTTATTCACTTTTTAAAAATCTATCTTGCCCTTCAGTGCAGAATTATCTGTTTAGCGCCATCGTTACTTTAATCACAATTAGCTTTCCCACTCCATTAATAAGACTCTAAATGGTGCTAGATCATGGGAATGGGCCTTCACAGCTATCCGGGCATTTTGCTGGGTACGATGCCCAGGATTTGTTCTCCTGCCAGAGCTGGTGGTCGGTGCTCCATGCTGTGCTGTGCGCTCCTCCACAGCCCCTCCGGTCTCAGAGAGGTGCGAGCCCCTCGACCTGCCAGGCTCCGGGGACAGGCGCTGGCAGCGCTTCCCTGGCACGCTGCACGGCTGGGCTGGAGCCGTTCCTGCTCATCGTGGCAGGGGCAAAGAGGCTGGGAATTAGGATTCAACCAGAAGAGGGGGTCAAGAGCCTACCTCGCCTCCCCACATCTTTTCTTTAGACCGTTTGGTGAACAATGCATGCAGAAGGCTTTTTATTTTTGTGTAGAAACGTGTGTCTAATGAATTAGCCACGGATTGGAGCCTAACATGGGTAATTTACAGTGAACATTCGCTCGCTCAGAATCATCCATCAATTTCTTACCACATTAAAACCGACGTCCCGCCCTGGGAGTGCGTGGCTGGCGCTGCACCCTGTGACTCCCTCCCAGCGTGCCCCTCGGCGCAGCGCGACCGCACGGGTCCCCTCCGCGGAGCGGGGGCCGGTGTGCCACAGCCTGCGGTCGCTCCCGCCCGGGCCCTGTGCAGCTCCACAGGTGACGGGCCGTGCTGTGCCCGGGACCTGTCGGCACAAGATGGGCAGACGCAAGGACAGGCACAAGCTCCCCGTCCTGCAGCATCCGGCCATGGGGTGCGAGTGGGGTGTGGGGTGAAGGGGGATTTGCCGCTCCGGCGGGCTGGGAGTGGGGCTGGGCACTGCAGCAGGGTCCCGGATGGCTGGCACGGCCCTTGGCACCTACTGCCCAGGCATGGGAGAGGGCCACGGCGGGCTGGCCACAGGAAGCAAAGCCCCTGCCCTGAGGCTGGGCACTGACTGCTGGGGCCAGCGGGGAGCCCTGACGCGTGCTGAGCCTCCCCCGAAAGCGTAGACGGCTTTTCGGCTGGGAGCCACGTCCTCCTGGCGCACGGTGCGGCGTGAGCCTAACTTGCTTGCCTGGGGACCAGCGCCAGACCCAGAGGAGGACGCCGCCACCAGAAGCCACGCGGCCGGAGCAGGACATACGCAGCGGGCAGGTGGGGGGTGGGGGGAGCGCACCGATGCAGTGCCGGCGGGGGCGTGGGTGGGCCTGGCACGTGGCCGTGCCCAGGGCACAGCAGGGCAGCTCACCCCTCTGCTCGGCAGCACCCGGCTCCCTCCTCCTGCTGGCCTGCCCGCTGCTGCAGGGACACCCCCAGGGGAGGGATTACACGCGGAATCGTCGGCGGAGACGTAATTGCTGAGATAACTGCTGATTGTGGAATTTGCAGACAAAAAATAGAGTGGCCGGGGTCAGTCATAATAGGTAAATATTTGTCTATCTAATCAAAAGGCCTTTTAATTAACAATTTTGTTCTTGCAACTGGTTTAATTTTTTTTAAGAACTTCTGTAGGAAGTCAATTAGACCCAACAGATGGTGAAGAACATCCCGGCATCAGCACATCCTGCCATCTGCCACCGCTGGAGAGCGGGGCGGCCCTGCCAGACCCACGCGCCCCATGGCAGCCCCCTCCCTGGGACAGGGCAGCAGTGGACCCTCACCTCCACCACGCAGCCGCGGACAGGCGGCTTCCCCTCAACAGGAGCCATGTGCAGCCGGTGCCGCTGCAGGCGCAGAGGGTGAGCAGAGGGGCCAGGGCTGCCTGAGCCACGCGCGCCAGAGCTTTCGGGGCTGCAGCTCTGCCCGGGCGGTTTCACCTCTCCCTGGGCAGCTCTAGCGAGCCCCGGCCCCCAGAGAGCGGCAGGCGGAAAGGGCAGCTCTGTGCTCTGCCGTGCCTCAGGGCCGGCTCCTCGGCAGCACCAGCAGCTGGCTCAGCCCGGGGCAGGCACAGCTCGCCATGCCGACAGGTACTGTTCGCTCAGCTGGAAGCCGTGGCCTGGTGCCCCTGCCCTCTCCTCCCCGCAGGGCTGCCTGGCACATGGTCCCCGGGCGGTCTGTCCCTGCAAGGCTGGAGCAGAGCTGCCTGGCCCTCGGGAGAGAGATGCCTGCAGGGACGCAGGGCACTGCTGTGCAGGGACACGGGCCATTGCTGTGCAGGGACACAGGGCACTGCTGTGCGGGGACACAGGGCACTGCTGTGCAGGGACACGTGGCACACGCTATGCGGGGATACATGGCACGCACTATGCAGGGACACAAGGCACTGCTGGGCTGGCTGCAGCCCTGGCACAATGAGTTCTCCCATCTCTTGCGAGCAGGAGGTCCATCGGGCCTTTGCCTCGCACCCGCGTCCCCCAGCCCTCGCGCTGCCCTTCCCTCCCCCTCTGCAGGCTGCGTCTCTGCAGGTGAGCTGGCAGCGCCCGCACCTGCTGCTCTCCACAATCAGGAGATCGCTTTGCACAAGAGGCATCTGACGTGTCTCTTCCTCAATCAGCTGCTCTTCACGCCCAGCTCCGTGCCACTCGCCGCTGATTGCCCTTTGTCTCCTGCAAGGCCGCGCTCTGCGGTGGCGCAGGCAGCAGGGCCCTGGCGCTCCCACGGCAGGCACAGCACTGCTCCCAGCGTGGCTCTGCCCTTCTCTCCCCGTGTTCCCCGTGTCCCCCACAGCTCCCAGCAGGGGAAGATGCTGGGGCTCTCCCAGCTCCAGGGGCTTATCCCAGCGCGGGCTGGATGGGAGCCCCTGGGACGGGCTGTCTGCCAGGTGCTGCCTTTGGCTCCATGTGGGTGCAGGGCCCCGCTGCTCCTGCCCTGGTCCCTGCCCATGGAAAGGTGCCCGGAGAGCACGTGGCCGGCCGGGTCTCCAGGTCTGTGTGGAGACCAGGCATGGGGTAAGCGGCCGGTCTTAGGGCAGGAGGAGACGCAGGCGAGCAGAGGGCTAGGCTGGGCACAGGGCAGAGCGCCTGTGCCCCGGGGCTGAGCTGGCAGCAGGGCAGGAGGGGGCACGGCCGCCCTGAGCATCACTCCTGAGCCATGCCGCTGGAACGTGTCCAAGGCGCCAGGGAGCAAAGCACCTAAATCTCTCCTGCCAGGCCCTCCAGAGATGTCCCCCTTTATTCACAACTGCTTTTTAATTGCCTTTTGTCAATTACAGCGAGATGGATCGGGTTCCTCGGGGAGGCAGTAATTAGCGAGGGGATGAATGCCGAGGCAGCCAAGCTCCCTCTTCACACAGCAATGGTGATTTGTAAACCTGTCACCGAGACACTGAGCTCGGCTCCCTCTCACTGCTGCACAGCCTCACAGGGGCCGCAAAAGCACCGTGCACAGCGCAGGGAGGCACCCGTGTCCTCCCGGCCCCCCCGGAACGAGCAGGACCTGGCACCCACCCGAGCCTCCCCCTGCAAAGAGCCTCGCCTGGCACACAGGGCCTGGAGCACAGCTCCGCGGCGGGGAGGCTCGCCAGCCGGCGCCTGGGCGGCGTGCGGCCTGTGGACGGGGAACGGCCGCATGTGCGGGGCAGGAGGGGTGAGGACCGGGGCACAGTGCCCGGGCAGGCAGGGCCTCTGCGGGCAACTGGGAAGAGGAGCTGCTCTGGGCAGGCTGGGGTGCAGGAGCGCCTCTGGACAGGGCACCGCTCCCGCCAGAAAGAATTAACACCTACAGTTTCCAGCTGGCTGTGGCCAGCCTCCTAATTAGGTTTGGTGACAATGGCAATTAGTCATCCAGGTTCCCGGTGTGGTGCCTGGGACCTGCAGGGAGCTCTGACCAAGTCGCTGTTCTCCACGCAGCGACTCCAGGCATCCTGCCCGTGGCTCGTCCTGTGTGGATGCTCTGCCTGCCGCTGCCTGGCCTCCACAGCCGACTGTCCTTGAGCTTGGGACGGTCTCACTCACATTGCCAAAATTCATCCCTCCAGATAACCTGGTCAGTCATGGGACAACCTGGGCATTGGTCAGCTTCGCTGCACCCAGAGCCGCAGCCTGCCAGGGGCTTGCTCTTGCTCAGCCCTGACTCCTCCTGGCACTCACTGACGTCTCCCACGTGCATGGGCAGCACAATCCTGGTCACAGCTCTGCAGGGCTTTGGGCACCAGGGGGATGTGGCCACCAGCCATGGGCCACGGCCAGGCTGCAAGGACAAGCCAGCGTGCCAGCCTGGCCCAGCTCGGATGAGCCCAAAGTATGCTGCAGTCGGTGGCATCGCCCGGCCAGCACTGGGATGGGTCCAGCCTGCGGCCGTGCTCCCTGCGAGAGGGAGCTGCACACCCCCGCCGCGCTCGGCGGCACCGCAACACGCGGCACTTCAGCCTCAGCAAGTGCAAGTCACATCCCCAACCCCATCTTTCCGGAGTGAGGTCGGGGCAGCGTGGACAAGCGTCCTGCAGCTCTCGGAGGTGACAAGATGGGGGGACAGCCGTGAATGCTGTCTGCCCCACTGACTGCAGAGCTGGGGAGAGCCCCGGCAGCTCATGGCACAGCCCGTGGAGGCAGCACAGGGCCACGGCAGGAGGGAGGGGAGCAGCCAAGGAGCCCTCTGTGCAGGCTGCGCGGCGCCGGCTCTGGGAGGGCGGAGGCGGCTGGAAGGTCCGGCTGTGGAGTGGTGCAGCTGAGCCCTTCCCACCGTGGGGTTCTGCCCTGCCCCAGCTGCAGCATTAGCCTTGCCCATGCTGGGGCTGCCGTTGGCCACTGCCTGCTCTCCCTGACTGCCCCCCACTCTCCCTCTCTGCTTCGTGGCTTTTGTCTAATTCCCTACGCCCCTTTCCTATTTTTCTTCTTGACAGAAGAAGCAGGCTCATGCATCTAGAGACTCCACAGCCCTTTCTTATAGCTGTAGATTAAATTTCCCAGCGCAGTGTCTGCTGGCCTCTGGCTGAGTCGGTGTGCACGGGTGTCCTCCCAGGGCCCGGCAGCAGAGCGCAGTCCTGGCAGTGCCGGCTCCTTGGGAGAGGGTCTGTGCAGAGGCATGGGGTGATCCCTGCCAGCCAAGCTGAACGGAGCCAAGCTGAGCCAAGCCAAGCCGAGCCCTGCCAGCCCTCCGGGCCACGGCTGTGGGCAAAGAGAAGGGGTAAACCTTGCACGAGCCCAGCAGCCAAACTCTGCCGAGCATCCCCCAGAGCCTGCTTCCCTTGCTCTGCTCTGTCCTTGACCCCAGGGAGGGTGCAGCATGTGGAGGGAGCCCGACTGCTCTAATTAAACCATGTTTGCAAACTCCCATGGTAAGCATCACTAATTATAATTAGGGAGAGCAGATCTGCCTTCCCTGTCTCTTGGAGACGTGAACAAGCTCCCTGCATGCCGACCAGGCTTGGAGGGCACTGAGGGCTGGCACGCGGTGCTGCTCGGCATCCCCTGGGCCAGGCACGTGCCCCAGAACAGCCCCTGTGCGGCAACGACCCCATCGGGACCCTTGGGCCGGGGGTGCCGGGCCGGGGGCAGGGTGCCGCGGTGCAGCTGGCATCAACCCCTCCATCACTGCATGGCGTGACTGCCGCCCCACTCCCTCAGTATGCTGTCTTCATGCTTGAACCATTGGCCTAATGATTTCAGGTTTTTCCCCATTTTCCTGTATTATTATTTGTCGTTGTTCCTGTTGCAGTTCAGTGACCATGAATTATTGAACGTCTGCTTGCTCAGTAACTCTTTACTTCCACCTCGGCACACTGCTGCCTCGCAGCCCACGCGGGATGGCCGCCAGCTCCTGCCCCCAGCCTCGCTGCCTGCTGCTGTGGGACCCCTTGCTGCGCTGCAGCACGCACAGCCCAGCCCCACTCGCTAGCAAGGCTGCGGGCAAGGGGCTGCACAGGCTTCTGAGTCCAGCAAAGTGCCTTTCCCCAGCTCTGCTTCACTGGCCACAGGGGCTGGGGAAGGTCAGGAGCCGCTCAGCCATGGGAGCCCTGGGCAAGAGGTGGGATGCACTGGGATGCACTGCGGGGCTGTACGAGCAGTGGGGGCAGCCAGCTGGAGCTCACTTGTGCCCTGAGTGGGTGGGACCCAGGCCATAAGGTGCACATGGGGCTGATTTAGGGCAGTGCTCAACACATCCTTGCCAGGTGATAAGAGGAGGAGAGGGTAGCACTGCCTCCCTGCCCAGTCTGGGGTGGGGTGGTGGGAGGAAGCTCAGCCTGCTCCTCCAGGGAGGCCAATGGCACTCTGCAGGCTGGGCAGAGTAGGCAGGCATGGGGGATGCAGGCATGGTCTGGCGCTGGGATGTGATGGGTCTGCGCTGCTGCTGAGGACTGCCGTCAGTGCCCGGACCACCAGCTCCCTGCAGCTGCCCGTGCGTTTGCCATGCCGATGCCGCGTGCTGCAGCTGCCATACCTGTGCAGGTGAGTCTGCTCTCACTGGGCTCCAGCTCCGCTTGCTCAGGGCCAGCGGGGCTGGATCCCCCAGGGCCCCTGCAGTGGTCGCCTTTGCCCCTTCACGCCATCTCTCCCAGGGCTGTACTGGGGAAAGGGCTGCTTGTTGTGGCTGCTGCGAACACAGCACCTCTGGCTGAGCCGCAGAGATCCCGGGAGACCCCTTCCCAACAGCCTCTCCAGCTTGCCTCGGCAGGGGCTTTGCAGCGAGCGCTCGCTGGGCAGCATGGGTGAGCATGAGGGAGGCTTGCCCAGCATCCTGACGCTGCTCTCAGGAGCTCTGTGCCCATCAGAGGGCAGGGACGTGTTGGTGCTCACTGAGTTGCACTGGAGCTGGTGGCAGGACAGGGGCTGGAGCTGGGGCTGCGCCATGGCATCGGCAGGAGCAAGGAGGCTCTTGGTGAGTGACAGTGTCTGGTCAGACTGTCAAAGCAGGGGGAAGGCTCCGGCAGAGCCTGCTGGGGCAGCCCAGGGCTATGCACAAGCAATGGGGGATGAGTGCCTGGCAGGACAGGGCTTTCCGTGGGGCAGGGAAATGTTTCCCTCCCCTGTGCCATGCTCAGGGTGCATTTGCTGGGGGCAGAGGGGACCCCCTGGGTTTAATAGGCCCCACGAGCGGGCCTGGGCGGGAGCGAGGACGCGGGTATGCCCGGTGCCAGGCTGATCTGTGCCGGCGGGAGCTGGTCCCGCCAGCACTGGGGCCGCCAGGATGCGCTGTGGCTGGAAACTGGCTGGCACCTTGGCCCTGCAAAGCCACTGCTTTCTCCATGCTGCTTTTGTACTTAGGGCAGAGCTGAGAAATATCTACTGGTATTGTGGGATTTCATAGAAGTGAAAAATAAAGTCTCTGAACTCCCTACAGCTGCATTTTCTGAGCACTGCAACACTCTGATACCTCTGAAACACTATTAAGCACCTGGTGCTGGGTTGTCTTTGCAACCGTGTGTCCTAAATAAATCCCTTCCCCATGCTGAGCTGTGCTAATGGCCCATTGTTAAATGGCTAGCCAACACAATATAAGATGAAGTCATTATTTTTACCAATCATCCCAGGAAAAAAAAAAAAATCTCTAGCATCTTTTTTGTAGGATGAGACTGAAGCTGGGAAGCTGCAAATCCATGTGCAGTACACGTGCTAAGCTGTGCCCCCTCGCCCCCTAAGCATCGGATGCGGGGGGTGCTGGTCGCTCGGGGCCCTCCTCGCAGGGCTCATCACGGGAGGCGTTTGCTGGCATCGAGCTGGGCCAGGCACCCTCCGCTGTGGGGCAGGGTGGCCCCGGCGGCACCCGGGCACCAGGGCTGGGGACAGCATTCCGCCCCGCTGGCTGCTGCGTGGCGCCAGCTCCTCCGTCAGGGTGGGCCGGCAGCACCCACAGGGACTCCCAGCCTCCTGGGGCTGTCCCGGATCCACTGGCCCCGCTGGCCTCCCCTGTCGTCAGCCAGGGCAATGGCCGCCCCTTCTGCCCGGGCCGTGCCCAGCTGGGCGTCCTGTGGGGCCGGCAAGCCCCCACCCCTGCCCGCAGCCCACTCCTGCCCTGCGCCTGAGCCGCGGCAGCCTTGCATCGGCTGCGCCCTGCACCGGCAGGCCGGGGCCACGCTGGCTGGCACGCTCTCAGCCCTGGCCCTTTGCACTGGCGTGTGCGGGGCACCGCCTGCAGCCTGCATCCCGGCCCGGCCGCTCGCTGGCACCCGCGTGCTTGCCTCCGTCTGCTGCCTCTTGCACGTAAGCGGGCTCCCTGGGAGACTCACTCCATTTTTTTCCTTTAACCTTGAAATGCAATTTCCTCCCCAAAATACCCTTTTTCCTGTAAACAACATCTCTTTAGTGAGATTACAGCAAAAATCCCTGAGCTACCGGGTCGGGGCGCTTTATCACCGGGTGAGCCCCATCCGTCACGGCTGCGCGTGTGTTCCCGGCGCCCCGCCCTTGCCGCCGGGTGATGGTCTTTTCATCATTTTTACAGATTTATTTTACAATAATTTAATTTCATCCTCAGCCCTGGGAAGACGAATTGGGCCCTGCTGTGACTGGGGATTTGGAGCCAGCCTCATAAATTTGCTGCCTCTACACAAAGCTCTTTCTAGAGTCCCAACTGCAGCCATGAGCGAGAGTCTTTAAACAACAGGGGACAGGCTGTAAATCTTGTGCCGCGGTGGAGGGGTGCTGCCGGCACTGCCGCTTCTCCCCAGGCCTTGGCCGGGCTCCGTGGCTCCGGGTGGCCGGCAGGGCCTGGGCAGGGGCGCGGGGCAGGCACGCGGGGCAGGCAGGGCTCTGCGGGCTGCCCCGGCAGCTCCCCCGCAGGACTGGGTGCTGCTGACGGCTCCGCGGGGAGCTGCCAGCGGCCGCGTGCTGGGGCTCTCCCTGCGCCGCTGGGACGCAGCCTGCCTGCACGGGCACCCGCTGCTGGGAGCCCAGGAGCGGCCAGTGCCCGGGACCCACCTCCGCAGGGATGCCCCTCGCTTTCCTGGCTTGGCGGAGGTGCCGGGCACGGGCTTTGGGGCGGTGCTGCCCGCCCTGCCGCGGAGCTGTGCCCGCTCCTGCACATCTGTGCTCACGCATGTGGGACTCGCAGTGCTTTCGTTGCGAGAGGCTTGCCAATGTAATTAAACTCGAGTGACTCCCCTGCCCCCAGGCATGGCCCCTCGTTTCCCTTTGATTTATTGTGTCTTTTTAATTTATTTAAATGAGTCTTGGTGTTTGCACAGGCTGGGAGGGTGCTGGCTGGAGCTCTAATTGCTGGAGCAAAGGGAAGGCAGCAGGAGGGGCTCTGCGGGGGCTCAGCCTGGGCTAGGCAGCCATGTCCTCCCCCGGGCACGGCTGGGGCTGCAGGGCTGGAGCTGCGGGAAGGAGCTTTCCTGCCTGCAGCCACCGTCCCCTGCAGATGTGCTGCTGCGTGGCACGGCCGCCTGCAGGGGTGCATGCTGTGGGGCAGGGGCTGCTGCCAGACCCCCGGCTGAGCCCTGGGCATGGGAAGTGCCTTCAGAGCAAAGCTTCCTGTGCTGGCAGGGGCTGATGGGCTGCACCAGTGCCTGGGGCTCTGCCTCAGTGGGGCTGCAACGGGAAAGGCTGAGCAGCTTTTGGGACCGGTTTTGGCGCATCTCCCTGGGCGCAGTAGGGCAGCGGCTGCCCTGGCTCTGAGCTGGCAAAGGCAGGGGGACAGCAGAGCCTGGGGAGACCCCTGCTCGGCCCTACTCCCAGTGCGTGCAGGGGCTGGGGTCCAGCTGGACCTCACCATGGTTCTTGGCCAGCATGGGAGAGGCGTGCAGGACCCCAGGAGAGCCTGTGGCACGGCTCCGAGGGGTCAGTCTGTGCTTGAGGCCAGAGGAGGCTCCTCTCCACAGAGCCCCTCACTCCCTCCATCTGTTCCTCCTGCCTTCCTGTGGGCCCTGCCCCTCTGGTTCCCAAAGGACCACGAGGCTGAGCAGGCAGCATGCCTCCTGCCTGTCCTTTCCTGCCGGACTGCCTGCGCGGTCTTATGCCCGGCTGGGCTCCGCGCCGCCGGCCTTGCCATCCCCAGCCTGTGTTTGCACAGCTGATTGTTCCCAGCTCAGCGTACTGCCTTGCACTTGTCCCTGTTGAATTTCATCCTATTTTTTCCAGTCCATTTCTCCAATTTGTCAAGATCATTTTGAATTCTAATCCTGTCCTCCAAGATACTTGTAGTCCCTCTCAGCTTCGTGTCATCTGCAAATTTAATAAGCGCTTTCTTTATTCCACCATCCAGGTCCTTAATGAAAACATTGAGCAAGCCAGAGCCAGGGCGAACCCTTGGCCATCCAAGCAGCCTGACACTTGTGCCACACTCACTATGCTTGCTGCCCAGATGTGATGGGAGATGGTGCCAGAACTTCGCCATGTCGGCTGTGCCTCGTTGCGTCCCCCAGTTCACATGGGACCTCTCTGCTTCACTGCCCCGGAGTGGTGCTGGGACCATGGTGTGCTGCCGGCTCTGCAGTCCCCAGTCCTTGCTGGGGGACAGCGGTGCCGGAGCTGGGGCAAGGCTGGGAGGGGGCAGAGGTTCATCTCGAGGAGGGCTCCACGGTGCCAACACCTGGGGCCAGCCCGCAGGTCTGCGCGATGTCCCGTGTAGCGGGGAGCCTGGTGGGGCCTCACCCAGTGGCTGTGCGGTAAGCGCTGTGGGGCCGTGCCCTGCAGACCCCGGCTGCGGCGATGCCAGCGGTGCGAGGACGGTGTGCGGGGCGGCACTGAGACACGGCTCTGGCGGCAGCTGCTCCATCCCGGGCTGGGGCGTGCAGCAGTGGCCGCAGCAACAAGTGGGGTGCAGAGGGGAGCAGGCGTCCAGCAGTGGGAGGGCAAGAGCCCCTCACCCAGGTAATTGGTGCAGGCATGGGGGTAGCAGAGCAGCCCCTGATGGGGCCGTCCTCCCCCCTTGCAGCACAGCGGCAGAGGGCTCTCCTCAGCCCTGTGGTCTCCCCGAGGCTTCTCCCTTGCGGGCCAGGACTGCCTCCCTTGGGGACCAGGACTGGAGCCAGCCCAAAGAGGAGCCACCCCATGTGCCCCCCCAGGCCACCAGCCATCTCTTTTATTCAATTGATTGTAGAAAGCAATTTACAAAATACAAACTGCTGCCTATGCCAAGCTCTGCGTGTCCAGGCATAGCTTAATTTCACAGTAAATTTTCAGATGCAATGAATGGCTTTTCCCAGCACCAGCCCATGCCCAAGCCAAGAGCTTTGCTAGCTGCATGGGCTGTGCCGAGCAGCCCAGAAATGGCTCTTGTACTGCCCTGCAGAGCACGCAGCTCCCTGGGCTGGCTGTCACGACAGCCACGGCAGCCCTGCCAGTGCTTACGTGGCTGATGCCACCTGGGTCGGCTCGGCTGTGCGGGTCCCACGACTGCAGCCTGGTCTGCGGGCAGCCGCGGGCCCTGACTCTCCATGCAGCGAGCTGGATGCAAACCTTGCTGCAGGTGTCCCGTACAATGCTGCCTCTCCGCGCAGCTCCTGGGGAGGTGTCCCGGCAGGGCTGGCCGGCGCTGTGGTGGCGGGTGCTCAGCTGAGAGCTGGTGCTCCCACTCTGGCTCCTTTCGTGTCAGAGTACAATTTCATGGTCAGGGTCTAGGAGGTTTGTACACACAGATGCATTAGTTCTGCATTTAGTGATACTTGAATAATTGGTGTCATATCAATTAGATCGGTTCTTGGATACTGCAGTGGTAAGTGCTGTGCAAAAGCCTCTGGGCTGCAGGATATGAGGAATCCCAATGGCGAGCGAGGCTGGTGGCGCTGGGGACAGCGGGCAGAGCGGGGCTGGCGGGGATGTCGAGTGCCGAGAGAGCGGCGGGGGTACACGGCACATCTGCCCTTTGCAGGAGAGCGGCGAGGCCTGGGGCTTTTGAGGTGGTCGGTGCCTGGGACTGCTGTGCTGGGGGGATGCTGCCCTGGCTGCGCAGCATGGGGATGCAGGTGTGCGCTTGGGAGGTGCTGCCAAAGTTGCAAACTTCTGAGCTCCTCAATACCCCAGTTGTCCCGTCATGGTGCTCCTCTGTGTCAAGCCACTTGCTGGGTACCTAGTTCAGCATCATCTGCTGCTTCCCTCTTCCCTTTGGGCTGCCATTGCTGCCTGTGGTGTGGATTTGCATGCGTGGTGGATTTCCCGGCACAGTGCTGCCTGCCCTGCCAGCTAACGGCGAGGAGGCTCAGGCAGGTCTGGGGCAGTGTGGAGAACCCCAGGGCCCACGTGCCTGCAATACAAATCAGCGCTGTCAGTCCTATCCCCACTGCGGTTGTAGGCAGAGGTAATTTGCAGATGACAAATATCCCTGACAGTAAATATTTTTCCCACCCTCATCTTTCTACAAGCAGATAAGGTGGCAGCACTGTGGCAATACGATTGCTGGAGGGAGACAAACTCTTTGGCAGTCTTAAAAGTCTATTGTGTCCCTGCAATTATTTATAGATAAACAGAAAAAAGCCAATAAGCACAGAATAGAGCTGCACAGCTGCATTTGTTATGATGATGATGATGCTGTCTCTCCCTCACACCCACACATGCACATCTCCAGCGCATGGAAACTCACTCTGGCAACAATTAAATCCCCATCCTGTATGAGGCAGGACAGGCTGGAGGTTTTGCCCTCTCCTCACTGACTTGCTGCCAGTCTGTTTTCCCCCACTGTGACCCAATCACACAACTCCTCCAGCAGCTCCTCACGCCTGGCTGAGCTGGGGAGATGCAACACCCGGAATGCCGCAGGGTCCTGGGGTGCCCACGCAGCAGCGCAGTCCCTCCTTGGGGCACCCTGGGGCTGCTGCATCTCTGTTCCTGGCGGTAGCAAGATGTGGAGACTGGGTGGCCTTCGTCCTGGTAAACCAGCCCCCAGGGTGCTGGGTGCCTCACGGTGAGGGGTGTCCCGGTGTTGCTTGCGGGGTGTGTGGGGCTGGCTGGGTCCTCACCAGCTCGTGCAGCAGGACCACAGGGTGTGGGTGCTCCCCACGCTGGGAAGAGTGAGGGGGTGAGGCTGTTGGCTTTCCCTGCTCCGCACAGCCAGGACCTCCTATCCCATCCCACATCACTGCTGAGGACAGAAACAGGTGTGCCTGGAGGAAACCGAGGGAGGGATCTGGGATTAAATGATGTGGCAGGGAAGAACGATGGAGATTGCTGCTCATGAGTGCATTTCTCCAGCATGTGGAGCAGAGATGCTGGGGAGTGAGAAAAGCTGACTCTGGCATGGGAAGGGGTTGGGAAGTGCTGTGCTCTCCCCATTTGGTGAGTGCTTGGAGAGGTCTCTGAGCTCTGTGAAAGCCTGCAGAGAGGAGCCAGGGGCCTGGCAGGGCTGGACCCACCAAAGAGGAGAGCAGGAATGTTGCAGGCACAAGGCCCGGGGTGCCTCTGCGCAGGGCACCGGGGTCCCCGGGAGAGCTGTCGTTCATGTGGCACTGGGGCCCTTGACCAGCCCAAGTCTCCCCGTGTCCCAGGGTGCTGCGCAGCATTGCCTGGCTCCCGCTGGGGCAGGAGCCCGGGGGTCTCTGGGGCCCCTGCAGTCTCTGCTCCTCCCCGGGGCCGGGGGTGCGGGAGTGGTGTGCATCCCTGCCGAGCGCTCAGCCTTGTCTCTGTAGGACCTGCGCCTGGGGAAAGCACCAGGATGAGCTCTCCAGCTGCGGACAGCATCCGAGACAGCGACTGGGAGCCCTTAACTGGACTGGAGAGTGGGATGATTTTTCATTGCTTCCTCATAAGAGGACAGGAGTAAGTGACTAGTACAGTTCGTTCACTCGGTAAAGATTTATACAATCACTTCATCCAGTAATTGGTATTCTGGGGAGAGAGGGACCTGCAGCTCCAGCATCCGCCTCTATTTGTTTTCCCTCTGTCTTTCTCTCTTTCTCTCCCCTTTTCAGAATGAGTAATTCTGTCCCTCACAATCCCATTTAAACAGAGCATTTGCAGAGTGAATAATTAGTTACATTCAATTAGGTCTCACGCGCTCTCCCTTCTCACTTTGGGGGACAGACACGCTAATGAGATGGCACGTCTGACATGCGGGAGCAGGCATTAAACCTGCTGCGTGCCAGCAGGGAGAGGTCACCACCGGGGGAGGTGGGGAGCCAGAGGGGCCAGCCCACTGCCGTGGGGCAGCTGTGGGGAGAAAGTCCTTTGGGGGCCGTTTGGGGCCAAAGGCTCCATGTCTGTGGGCCATGTGATGCCAACCCTCTCCACCGGCAGGACTGGCAGGGCCAGCAGGAATTGGGGTCACGTCTGTCCCCAGGGCAGGTTGTTCACCGGGCTGGTGCTGAGGGGACACTGCCCAGCCCTGGGACCATCTCGCCGACACTGCCAGGAGCACCGAGCCCTGAGAAGGAGAGCTGCTGACATGCTTTTATTTCCCTTATTAAACCTAACATTAGGTTTTAAGAGGAGCCTTAAATAATGTGCCATTGCCTTTATAGTAAAAGTTGCTCCGTGTTCCAGCTGCTCCTGGATCTGGGATTTACAGCCTTTCTTGTGCCACACTGCATGCGCTCAGGTGGTGGTGGGTCACGGGCTGCAGCTGCTCTCCATGCCTGGAGCCTGCACTGGGCTTGGTGCCGCTGCAGTCCAGCCCCGTGCCAGCAAGTCAGGGCCCACGGCAGCTCCGCTGCTGCCCCCCCCCCCCCCAGCACCCCACAGTGCTGCTCTGCAGTGAGCCGGGCCCCACGCTGCATGTGGTGACAGACGGGCAAGGTGAGGTGCACTGAGCCTGCCTGCTGCAGGCAGCCATGCCTGCACGCTGTCCCCTGCGACGCAGGTTGAGGTCAGGGCATGGGTGGTGGGGCTGCGTTGGACTGGAGCCCGTGCGCTCTCTCCTCGCAGGCAGGGGCCAGCGGGTGGGAGCTGTCACATTGCCTGGCAGCCTCGGGGACACCGACTGCAGATGCAGGGGAAGCACGCCCAGGCTCAGGGTGTGCTGGAGGCCAGGGGACAGCGTAAGAAGGGTCTGGGGCCACGGCAGGGATTGAGCACAGCTGATGGTGTCTCTTCCCTTCCCTCCGCTGGTGGGAGCATCCGTCCCGGGAGCACCGGTCCCTAGAGTGTCCCTCCCAGGGGCATTGGTCCCAGGAGTGCCGGTAGGCATCAGTGACGCGGGGAGGCCTGAGGAGGGGCTGGCAGGGGATGCAGGCCGTGCTGCTCACGCACATTGGGAGAATTCTGAAGTTTAATTAGTTTTTTGTCAGCAGTGCTGCGGAGCATACTCGAGTCCGGTCGTTCCCCCGCAGCACCGTGGCGGGGCCGGCCATGGAGCGGAGCGGGCCCTGCCGGTGGCCGCGAGTGCGGCAGCTCTCCCCGCGGGCGGCTGCAGGTGGCGGGGAGTGGGCTGCGCGGGGGGCGGGCTGCGCGGGGGGCCGCGGCAGGGCGGGGCCGCGCTGGGCAGCCCCGGCAGAGCCGCCCCACGGCCCCGGCCGGCGGAGGGAGCGCGGCCGCGGTGAGCCCGGGCCCCACGCGGGGAGGGGCCGCGCTCCGCCGCTGCCGGCCCGCGCTGGAGGCGGTCACGGCCGGCCCCGCAGCACCATCTCCCGGCCGCCGCACGTCCGTGTCCGGGCGCCGCGCCCCCGCGGCTGCTCCCCGGCCCGGCCGAGAGAAGAGGGCTGCGGGCACTGCCGGGACCGCGCCTCCTGCCTTTTTTGCCCCCAGGGAGCCCGTTTGTGCCGGGCCAACACAGGGTGCCCGGCCGCCGGGCTGCCACGGGGGCTGCTGCCCTGCCCCAGGCTGCCCCAGCGCTAGCAGCCGCCTGGCCTCCATCGCCAGCAGCCGCTGGGCCCAGCTCCAGCGCGGTGCCCTTGTGCGGGTGGCCCAGCCGGGTGCTACTGCAGCCTCCCTGGGTGGGGGGCTGAACTGTGCTCTGCCACGGTGGTCCCACACCAGCAGCCCGCACTCTCCGTCGTGGCATCCCCAGCGGGCAGGCAGACCGGGCTCTGCCAGGGGCTTTCCCCGTGAGCAGCCGTGCTCTGCTTTGCCGCGGCAGCCCCGGCCCGGTGGCTGCGCCAGGCTCTGCCAGGCGGTCAGCACATGAGCAGCCGTGCCGTGCTCTGCCGCAGCACCCTGGGTGGGTGGTGGGACCCGGCTCTGCTCTGGCATCCCCACGCAGGCAGCTGAGCTTTGCTCCGCCGTGGCAGCCCTGGGCAGGTAGCCAGACCAAGGCGCTGCTGTGGCATCCCCATGGGGGTGGTCGTGCCATGGTCCACTGCAGCGTCACATCATTTGCAGCCAGGCCAGATGCCAGATTTCCTCCCTGGCTGGAGAGGCGACAGAGGAGATGGTGCTGGCCCTGGACTGTGCTCCTGTTGGAGGCAGTGACCTGCGCCCTCACAGCCTCTCCTGCTCCGAGATGCGGCTCTCCTTGCCATCCTCCTGGGCCACAGGCTGGCCCCGGAGCATGGTCTGCTGCACAGGGACGTACTCCCACTCCTCCGGCTGTTGACCCTCCGTGTTCTCTGTGGGCTTCACGGCCTCTATCTGCACAGGGGCAGGGGTCAGAGGCAGGCAGCTACGTCCCCCACCTCTGCAGCCATGTCTTTCCACAGGCTCCTGCTACGCTCCCATACAGGGCAGGGCCTCACCCTGTGCAGGTCCCTCCCATCTCAGCATTTGCCAGCAGCATCCCAGGGTTGTCCCAGCCCTCATCCTGTCCCAGCTGGGCAGCCCGCCCCCCTTCCTGCCCTGCAGAGTCACAGCCCCTGCTCTGTTGCTCTCTGCTGCTGGCACATCCCCAGCTGTGCCCAGGAGGGACCCGAACCCACTGCTGGAGGAGGGCTCTGGGCAGACTCACCTGCTTCTGCACCCGTCGCCTGGGATCTGGATGGAAAGAGGGACAGAGAAGGCAACAGTCGGGGGAGTGCTCCTGCCCTGCCCTGCCGCGAGCTCTCAGGGGTCAGAGCCAGGGCTGGTGCTGCTGCACCGCAGGTCCTGCAGCTCATGTTGTGCCTGCTGCTGCCAGGCTGGAGAGGCTGGGGGTCACGGCAGGGGAGCTGGGCTGGACCCACAGGGCACTGGCGCTTTCCTCCAAGAGCTGGCCCACCTTGGGCTGCAGCAGTGCAAACACGGCTGCTCCCGAGGACAGAGCCCACAGACCCAGCAGGGCAATGGGCTCGGGGAGTCGTGCCCTCGTGGTATCCCCAGAAGGGCTGCCCCACTCTCAGCAGAGCTGCCACTGTCCTCCCTGCTCGGCTCCTCGGCCCCGTATGGCCCCTCCGGCCAAGGCATCGCTTCCCACGTCCCAGCCTCTTACCTGTGTGGACCAGGCAGTAGATGCAGATGCCCACAAGGCACGTGACGACCGCGGCCGTGATGGGGATCAGCACCGAGAGCGAGGAGCGCCTGCCCGACTCTGCCGAGGGAGACGGGGTCAGTGAGGCACCCGCGTGACACTCCCACTGAGATGCCAAGTGCCCCGAGCTGCCTCTGCTCCAGGCCCAGTCCTGCCGGGATCCCTCATGGGGACAGAGAGGAGCAGGAAGGCGTCATGCCAGCAGTGCACTCAGACCCTCCTCTCCCAAAAACACCCACAGGCCAGGCCAGCTCCTCCGGGTGCTGTGGGAGCCGGAGCACCAGGAGATCTCTGCTCTGTAGCAGGCCAGCCTGGGGCACTTACCGCAGATCACATCTGAGGTGTTTGTCCCTTTCGCCTTCACCACCAGCCCCTTTTCCTCACAGCTGTGGGGAAGAATGAGACCATGTAACCACAGCAGCAGCCTGAGCACGCAGAAAGCCCCTGAGGAGGAACAGTCAGGGCTGGGCAGCCACCAGAGCTGCGTGAGAAAGTGTCCTGCGCTGAGCCTGCCGGGCTCTGGAGGGGCAAGCGGCAGGGGGCCCGCAGCCAACACCGGGGGCTGTGCTGCGTGACGGGGACACCAGGTACATAGCAAGGCCCCACCCCAGGGTCCTGGTCTGGAGTAGCTGAAACTGCTGAGATGGGGACAAGTCTGGGGACAAGGCACAGGAGGGAGTGGGTATTTGAGACCTGCGCAGTCAGGGAGACGCTGGTGCTCAGGCACTGCAGCTATTGGATAACAGCTCGGAGATGACTTGATGACAGGCTACAAGTGGCTCTGTGGGGAGGTAATTTCTGGGCACACATAAAAGCAAAGTGAAATCCAATGGCTGGCAGCTGAAGCGAGACTAATTCAGCTGGAAATAAGGCTCACGTTTTTACCAGGGAGTGCAATTAACCCTCAAGCAGCTTTCTAAAGACAGGGACGACCTGCCAGCCCACAGCATCCTCAAAGCCAGACTCCCCACAGAGAGGGCTGGTGCCTTGGCTGATGACTACTGCCAAGGAGTGTGCTGAGAGGGAGAGCCTGGACAGGGCACGGGGGATCCCCGTAGCCCCTCATCCCTTGCTCCCCAGTGCAGACGACAGTGTGGACATCCCTGGAGGGGCAAGCACTCTGTGCACACACTGAGGGACAGTCACAAGGGCCTGGATGTCTGCCTTGAGCTCAGCCACGCCGCCCTGGACCTCACCGCTCTACTCCTCTCACTCCTGCCCTATGCCAGTTTGATGCTGTGTCCCTCAGAGACCATCCCAGCCGCTCGGTCCCCAAGGCCCCTAAGGAGGCTGGCAGCAGAGGACCTGCTCATGGGGACTGGGCACAGCTGGGCATGGGTGAAGGATGTGGTCAGGACTCAGACAATACCTTGTCCAGGGATGGCACGGCTCGGTTTTAGAAGAGACATTGGAGAAGGTGCCTTCTGCACAGGGCTCGCAGGGGGACGACATTCGGGCCACGGCCTTGGCTGGAGAGGAGCAGAGGTTGCAGAAGGTCAGTATGGGTTGCGGGAGGTGAGGGGCTGGGGGCGTCAGGCGAGCAGCCCTCCCCGTGGTAATGCTGCCAGGCGCAGCAGCAGGCAGAGCTCTCCCAAAGCCCTGCTAGGGGCACCTTGCTGGGGGAGTCCCCCTTTCCCTGGAGGACCTGAGGTCAATGCTGCCCGGGCATCGGTCCCGCTGAGGAGAGGAGCTGGTCGGACTCACCTGCCACAAAGCCGAAGCCACGCTGGCAGGGCTGGTTCTCCACGCAGGTCTGGCAGCTGGTGTCAGAGCAGTGCATGCCGGCCTGGCACTGGCACACCGTGTTGTGCGTTGCATTTCCTTGCGTTTTGACGATGAGGCCAGCGTCTGGGCAAAGGGAGCGTGGGCGAGGTGAGGCATCAGGCAGGTGAGCCTGGGGGGACACCAGCCCTGGCAGCCTCCGCAGGCTGGGGCCGGTGGGCACAGAGAGCACTTACTGTCTTCACAGATATCGTGGGGGGCACAGTGCCTCTCCTTGGTCCAGCTCTGCTGATAGTGTCCGCTCTCACAGCGGGCACAGACAGAGACTTCTGTGCCATTGCATTCGGAGACCAGCTTTTCCCCTGCAATAGAGGCTGGTGAGGAGGGGGCTTTCCCCCTCTTCAGGCAGCAGCTCTGCCAGCAGGACAGGGGAGCACTGGCAGCTGTGGATGCCAGGGCCACTGCGGCATGCTGCYTGGTAGCCTGATGCCGCTCCAGCAGCCAGGGCTGCCCGGTGGCTGCACATGCTGCATGGGGCCAGATGAGGAAGGCTGCTGGGTGCTGGGCAGGAGAGCGGGGGGGGCTGTTCAAGGACTGGGAAACGATCTGACAGTGACAGCGTGAGCTGGCAAATACCATCACAATCTGGTAGTGCCAGTGGCAGCGCTCTCCCCACAAGCTGCCCATGCCACGGGGTCCTGTGGCTGCAGGAGCACAGGGCAGTCCCAAGAGAGCTGTGGCAGATTCAGTGAGGTCCAGGGGGTCTCCCAGGGCACTCAGGAGGTCTCCAGTTGCTCTAGCACTGAGGTGACATAGGGAGGTGAAGCTGTCAGCACTGCTGGCAATGGGGGGGGGGGGGGGCTCAGTCACACTAAGCTGGGCTTCCTCCGCTGTGGCCAGGCAGTGGGCCCTGGGGCCCCAGGAAGTGGAGGGGGTCTCCGTACCTGGCTGACACCGGTTGCAGCACCTGCCCTTGTGTTCATACTGCTTATCAAAGCATCTTACAGCATCACCAGGCTCCCAGCACTGGAAGAAACAAGACCTACAAATTCATGCCGCTCCCCAGGGCTCTGGCACCGCCTCGCCTCTGCAAGCACGCGTGTGCTAACCTGTGCGCTAACCCACGTCCCGAGGTGAGGGCTTCCTCACACCACTCTTCCCGTGCCTGCGCTAACCACAGACCGCAGCAGAGCCGCCTGCACTGTCTGATGCCACCAGTGCTCTCTTTGAAGTGGGGTGGCAGTGATTCTGGTAGGGTGGCCCCTTGTCTCCCCAGATTTCCTAACAGATGCTGATCTCACATCACCCCGTGCCCCTGTCCCTGCCAACAGTGCTGTGGTCCTGGGCAGAGGGAGCGGTGTTAACTGAGCTTCCCGTACCCAGAGCACTGCCAGCCCCTTCCCAAGGCTGATGCACCGGCCCTGAAGGGCAGGAAAGCCCCAGGCAAGTATATCATCCATGCAAAGTCAGCCAGGGCCCTTCCTTGCTCCTCCTGGCAGGAGACTGTGTGCACGGGGAAGGGTGGAGAGGAGGCAGGGAAGCAGATCTCGGGCCAGTGTGGGTGCAGGAGGGCACCCACACCACCGTACCCTCGCACAGAACGAGCCCCACGCTGCCCATCCCCAGCAGCCTGGCAGTTCCCAGCAGACCTGCCTGAGCCTGGCTGTCCCAGGGAGCGGGATGGAGCCTCCGGCAGAGCCCCGGAGCAAGACCGCGGGGCTGTGGGCCGGCAGGTGAGGGAGGGCTGGGCATAAGGGGTGCCACGGCTGGGTGCTGCAGACCCCCGCAGGGCCCCTTGGGCAGCCCTAGCTCGATGGGGCAGTGATGGGGCTGTGGGGCACCGTGAGGTCTGACCTGGGGACGTCTGACCCAGCAGAGGGGAACTGGCCCCGCCGTCACACGTCTGACATGGGGCAGAAAGGGAAGTGAAAGGGGTGCAGGCGGGCCTGTCCCTGCGCCCCCGCAGCCCGACCTGTGCCCTGGGCTGGGGGACCCCAGCCGAGGGCCCAGACTGTGCCCAGGGCTGCGGAGCCCCAGGGCTCGGCGCTGCCCGTCCCTGCCCTCGGGGACCCGCGCCCCGTCCCTGGCCTGGCGCAGGGCCGGGCTGCAGGCCCCGCCGGGCCCCGCTCCCTGGGGCGGAAAGCGAAAGCGAGGTCGGGCTGCGGGGCCCGCGGGCAGGGACCTGCCCGGCGCTGCCCGGCCCTGCCCTGTCCGGCGCTGCCCGGCCCTGCCCTGCCCGGCCCGGCGCTGTCCGCTCCTCCTACCCACAGCCACGCCCGCGCTCCCGGTCACCGGCGGGAGGTCCCGGGGGAGGCCGGACGCGGCTGGCTCCGCACGCCTCAGGCTGTGCGGGACGGCAGCGCTGCCGGGGCTTCCTCCGCCACCGCCCCGGGCATAGCCCCGGCCGTGGGCCTCCCGCGGGGGCGGGCCAGAGCGGCCGGACCGTGCCCCTTCCCGGAAAGCTCGGCGGCTGCGGCCGGGGCACTGCCCCGAG
This sequence comes from Oceanodroma leucorhoa, assembly GCA_030449065.1. NCBI lineage: Eukaryota > Metazoa > Chordata > Aves > Procellariiformes > Oceanodroma > Oceanodroma leucorhoa. Next base: position 3,610,655 of record JASVER010000090.1, on the reverse strand, counting down.
GGAGGCAGGGAGGGAGCTGTCCAGCCCCAGCCCCAGCCCCAGCCCCAGCCCCAGCCCCAGCCCCAGCCCCAGCCCCAGCCCCAGCCCCACTCACGCCCAGCAGCGCTGCACCGAGGAGCCCCAGCAGCCCGAGCCGCTTCATGGCGCTACGCCCCGCGCCGCGGCGCCCGCCCTATAACGCCTCGGCCCGTTCCCGCCCAGGAAGGGGGCGTCGGGCCGGCCGCCCCCGCCCCCGGGGATTCCCCGCGCGGCGCCGGCCCGGGGAGCCCCGCCAGCGCCCGGCCGGGGGGCGAGAGCGGGGTGGGGGGGCCGAGGGTCCCTGCACGGTGGCTCTATGTGAATGTCTCGCTGCCGCTGGAGGTGGGAAGCTGGCTCCTGCCAGCTCCCTGCCAGCCCTGTGGAGCCGCTGCCCTGCCTGCACCTTCCCGGGCTGAACGAGGTGCAGGCAGGGGCAGGAGTCAGCTGTGGACCACGGTGAGGAAAGCGTTTATTCTGGTCCCACCAGCTCATTCCTGCGGCAGAAGTTCGAAGTTTCACTTCATTTTCCCAACAGTAACTCAGAGCTGTGGCCCCGGAGAGCCCCTCATCGCTGCCCGCAGGCCCTGGCCTCTGCATGGAGTCCCCACAAATACGTCAGGCCAGAAATGGGAAGGGGCAAAAGTGCTGGAGGCCTGGCTGTGCCTCTGGCCAGCCACCCGCCTCTGGCTCAGTTCCCTCCGAGGAGTCCCCGAGCGGTCCCCAGGGAAGTTCCAGGCTCCCCTGCCCGCACTGGAGACTTTCCCTGGGCTCCCCTTTCCAGCACGGTGTGCGGCCGGGCAGGGAGCCATGGCTTCTCAGCATCCCCCTGCGCCCCAGTCACGGACCACGCTGCCGCCTCGTCCCCCCACGGCCACGCTGTGCTCACACCACAGTGACGCCTGCGTGGCCGCACCGCAGCAACGGCCTTCCTGGCCGCGATCGCTGCCCCAGCCCCGGCTCGGAGGCTGCCAGCCGTGTGCTGCTGGCCGCCCATGGCCTCTGCCAGGTCACTCCCGCTCCCGCACGGCGGCCGGCGGGAGGGGTGGGCAGCGTGCTTCCCCAAGGGCGACGGCAGAGCGGGCAGCCCCGGGAACCGCGTGCGCCGGATTCCCCAGCCTGCCGTCACTTCCCAAAACTGACTCACTCGAGAGCCCAAAGGGTCCCAGGGGAGCCTCAAGGGTACAGACCAGGAGGCAAAGGTGGGGAGGGGATTTCTGGGCCCAGCTCCCGCGGGCCCGGCCTGGGAAGTCCCCGCAGCCCCGAGCACCGGCCGTGCAGAAGGACGCGCTTGCGGCTCCGGGCTGCGAGCGCGCCCCGAAGCGGCCCCGAGCGGCGCGGGGGCGGCGG
>JASVER010000090.1:3561867-3608869 GCA_030449065.1 Oceanodroma leucorhoa | reverse complement strand
CTCGTGGCGCCACCCAGCGGCCCCGCCCGGCCGCCCCCCCCGCGGGACTACAAGTCCCAGCGTGCCTTGCGGTGGGGGCTCGCGGGGCATGCCGGGAGCCAAGGAAGGCTTGCAGCCCCGCGCCCTTGCCTCGGCAGGCATGGCGGCGGGCGGTACGTCAGCGCGCCGCGCCGTAAAGCGCGAGGCGTCGCCGTCCCGGCGGTGCTCTCCCTCCGCTTTGCGACGGCGCCGTGCGGCAGCGGTGGTTGGCGCCTTTGTCCTGGCGGCGGCGGCCTGAGGCGGAGCGGGCCCGGCGCGGCGGTGAGTCTGCGGGCGGGCGGTGGGGCCCCGCGGCTCCGGGCGGCGACGCGGCTTTACGCGGAGCGCTCGAGTAAAAGGCGTCCCACAGCAAACCTCGCGGAGGGCTGAGTCCTTCCCGGCGCGGCTGGGGCCGGGCCGGGCGTGCCCCGCGGCCTGCGGGCGGGCCGCGCCTCCGCCTCACCGCCCGGCGCGTCCGGGAAGGGGCAGCGGGGAGCGCGGGCTCGCTGGGGCTCCTCCGCTCCCCTGGCGGCGGCGGGGGCGGCACTGGCCGCGGGCGGCACGGCGCTTCCCGCGGTGGCCTGGCGCCGGACGGTGCGCAAGGCTCAGGCCGCCGGAAGGCGCCTCTTCCCCAGCCGGGATGTGCCACGGGTGGTTCCGTTGTCGCTGACGCCGGGAGCGCAGCCCCCGGGAGCACCTGCGGCCTGGTGCGAGAACTGGGGGCGCCGGCAGAGCGTCAGGCCTGTGGTTTCCCTCGCTGCTGCTTGAGAAAGCCGTGAGTAGCCCCAAAGGGGAGGGCGCTGGCCGGAGCAGGGCAGCGGGCCCTGGGCAGCGGCGGCCCGAGGAGCCCGGGTCGCGTCCTTGCAGCAGCAGGGTGCCCGGGAAGGAGGGTGAAAGCGCTCTCCGCGTTAACGTTTTCCTTGTGGGCGGCCCTGCGTCTGCCCGCTGTCCTGGCGCAGAGGACCGAGGCGGGTGGGTGCTAGTGCTGCCCGAGGGCGGCCCTCCTGGCCCCGGGCCTGGCGTCCAGAGGAGCGGTGGGGGGTGGCTGCCTGGCGGGGCTTGGCTCCGAGGCGCTCAGAGCCGCTCCTCAGGAGCGTTCCTTTCTGCGGTGGCTGGCTTTGGTTTTTTTGCCTTGCCCAGGAACTTTTTGCAGACTTCTAGGTAATGTTTCACTTGTGTCAAATTAGTTTCAACATCCCACTTCAGCTGTGTCTTGCTTTCTGAAGCTGTAGCACTAATAATAAATAATCTTGGTTTTAAATATTAGATTTCTAGGGAAATGTGGCTTTAATTAACTTCCAGAGGATTTATCGGCACGTGAGCTGACGCAGGCTGTCCCGTGGTAGGAACCTGCTCGGCCTGGCGCTCGGTTTCTGTGCGGGGGATTGGCACCTTAAGTTGCCCAGGCGTGTAGTTGGCCTCTCCGGCTGCAGTTGTAGAAAAAGACTTAATGTGGAAATTAGTCATTCACCTGGAGTAGCGTGCCTAAAGCTGGGACAGCATTCGCTTATTCTGGTCTTATGATTAGTAAATTGCCCTTCACTATGTAATCTACCAAGTGGAAAGTGGTAAGAGGCAGTAAATGCTCTTATGTGAAAGTTCTCTAGTAATTCAACCTGTCTGAGTGTTTGGGATTTATTGCTTTGTTTTGAAAGTGACCTGCAAGTGGAAAAGCAGCTCCCTGTTTTTCTTCATATGGGAAGCTCTTACACCCTCTTCCCCAACCACCCCCTACTATCCCCACCCTTAAGAAAAAGAAAAGGGAATTTCAAACTGCTTTTTATACTGAAAGTGAAAGGTCCTGCCAGCAGCAGTTACAGGGCTTGGTGATGCCTGTTTGCTGTGCATGTGCATGACGTCCCGAGACCCTGCGCACAGGCCGTGCTGCCTGAGCAGGGGCTCGCAGGGGCTCTCGGAGCCCGGCTGGAGAAGGCTGTGACAACTGGATCCCACTTGGACGTCGCACTGCTCCGAATAGGAACTTGGACTAGATGGGTCTTTCCATGTTTTATAGCCACTTAATCATTTTGGGAGAATTTTGAAAACTTCTTCCCCCTCAACTGGTGAGAACTTGAGCTGCAATAGTAGAATAGAAAAGTCTAGTGCTTCCATACAGAAAAATGGGACAAGTTCTGGTACTTCTGGCGGGGAAGGTAAAACTGTGTGTGTGTGTGTGGACAAACTTACAGGAGGATTGAGGCAAATATGGTAGAAGAAATTAATTTTTTTGTTTGATTTTGGTTTCAGTGTTTTTTTCCTCCTCCCTGTTCTGGCAGCTCAGTTCATTTGAAAAAGTTTATTAGAATGGGAGGTGTTCTCTGCCTCCCATCCCTGCAGGGTTTCCTAAAAGAAGAAAAGTGATATGGAAATGTAAAGTTGATTGATCTTTAAAAAAAAAAAAAAAAAAAAAAAAACCAAACACCAAAATGTTATGTCTCAAACCTGGAGTAGATGTATTTTTCATGCTAGTTAAGTGTTGTAGAAGTATTTATGTAAAACTGTTTTATATTTTTTGGATGTTTGATTTGTTTATTTAGAGGCTACTTTTAAATTGTAACAAATATAGGTTACTGTTAGGGAGTGTGTTGGTTGTAGGCATCTCATGATTAACAGTAGAAGTTTCTGTTGATATACTCAATTTCATCAGCTTTCTTTTTGCAAGTTTCTTGCATGTTATAAACAGAAAATCCCATCCTGCAATCCTGTAGATGAATGTTTAGGAAGTATGACAACTTTATTAAATAGTTTTCAAACTTCCAAGTTTGTCTTGAAAGTTTCAAGTGTTTTTCATTTTTTTTTAAGCTTTATGTAATGGTGACTCTTAAACCAGAAAGTATGAATCCTGGGTGGGGTTTGGTGGGGTTTTTTTGTTGGCTTGGTAGAGTTTGTTATGTTGGTTTTTTGTTTGTTGGGGTTTTTTTTTCTCTCTAATTCTTTGGGTAAGTTTGTGCAGTGAATGTTGCTGACTGCTCCAGCTTTGTCTGCAATAGTGTGGGTTAACGAAGTGTGCTTCTGCCGTACTGGGGAAGATGAGGTAGTGGTACAGCATTCACCTGGGGGTGGTTAAATTCCCAGCTGTGGACCCGCCTTCTGTGGGAGCTGATGTCTCTGTGGGTCAAGGATATGCTGTTTAGTACGGGTATGAATGAGAAACTGTGTTTTCTGTATTGGAAAGCTAAGATTTCACATTTAGTAAAGTGATCCAAACTTGGTCACTTAAGAGCATTTAAACAGTACTTCCTGATGTCTCATTGAAAGCCTGTATTGAAATATTTGGGTCCTGTTATGCAATGTTGTGATGAGTGTTTCCTTTCCGCTTATTAAAATATTGCATAAATTTCAACACTACTTACCAGTGTACTGAAGAAATAGGTATGACAACAATGGGTGTATTGGAAAGCTTAAAGTTAAGATGTTTTAGTGGAAAATGAGTTTTATTTCTATCTTAGTTTGGAGTTAAACCATTAAAACTTATCTGCAAAATAAGTAGGTTTACTGCCTTTCAGTATTACAGGAAAGCTCAACCAAAATGCTGCGGTATACGTTTTTGCCAGACGTCTGTATCCCTTGTATTAAGATTTCTCTGGAGTGAAGTTCGCGTCAAGCAGACCCAGTTGGCTTCTAGTCTGCAAAGGTGTTAAGTTTAATCTTGTTCCAGTTTAATTTTAATGTCATGGATTGAAATTATATGCGTGGCCATTTTTCTTTTTTGCGAAGAGTTGGATTTGGAACGAAAGCAAAATGGCTCGAGGACGCAAGAGCAATAGCATCAAACAGAGCGACTTCACTAACAGCACCAATCCTCAGGATTTAGAGAGAAGACTTTTTGTCGGCAATTTGCCCACAGACCACATGACTCGTGAAGAAATGGAAGAGATATTTTCAAAATATGGCAAAATCAGGGGTTAGTATATTATCTTATGCCTTTTTGTGGCTGGGAATTCAGTGAGAAATATAACTTTCATGCTTGTCAAATGCTATTTGATGATGATGAGAGGAGTAACTAATGTTGTTCCTAAAAAGTGACCTTTTAATGATAATTTTCTCTGCCTGCATTTTCTCTGAAAAAGTGATTCCTTCAGTACAGCTGAAATGTAATGGCTATATATCAGCTATGTTTTAGCTTTTGGGGTTGCAGTGTCATGTTACAATCTCTTTCAAGTGACTTCATAGTCTCTTAATCAAATCTTGGTCACTTCACGGGCTGTATTTTGGTCACTGCCTTGTCAGAAGGAAGTTGATCTGTGGAATATATTTCAGAGTCTTTAAGCTCTGCATTTTGATCCTGGTAGATTTGTTTTTTTCAGGAAACTTGCATAGTTGTTTCTGGGTAGAGCCCCTTTGCTTGTTCATCTGGTGGGGTTACGTGATGGCCTGGGTGTGGGTTAGTACTGTCCCTTAGTTGTAACCGGTCTTGCCCTGCTGTTAACTTTTCCAGCCCTCAGCATGTACCATGGCTATGGGTTCGTGCAGTATGACCGTCTAGAAGATGTCCAGGCCGCTCTGGACGGTGAGAAGGGTCGCCTTTATAAAGGGTATAGATTAGGTAAGGAAAACTGATCCGTGCTCTCCTACTGACCCTAGCATGCATTCTGGTAGAAAGAGCGCTTTTGTTTTAAAGCTCTCTGGAAAGATCACTATGTGAAACTTGCCTGGCGCTAGTCTAAAATCACTTTTACTAGGTATGTATTTGTCTTCCGAGTCATTTGCTGTAAGTGCTGTGTGGTTCATCTGCAGTGTTTTCTCTTGCTACCTCGGTCTTACTCTGAACTTATTGTTATGTGTTAGTATTTGAAAAGCTCTATTACCCTGTGTAAGAAACTGTTCAACATGTAAGCCCTGGAAAGCAGTCACTGAAACCTCATACACGTAGTTTTAAAAACATTTGCAAACCAATATTGGGCTTCATCTTGACAGGTTCAGAGGAATTGGTCACAGCACTTAGCAGCTTCTTAGATAAGTAACCTTAACTTGGATTTTTTTGCACATGTGAAATCAATCTGTAAGTAGTGCTATAAATACTCAGTGCTTTAAAAAGGTCATTTTCATAAAGATGAAAATAATTCTGCTAAATATGCTGGGAGCAAACAAACAGAAATGAATGGTTAGAAATCTAAGAGTAATCTATTAAATGCAAGGAAAAAATTTACTTTCAAAGTAAACCTATGCTAGTTTAAAGAAAACCGGTTTGGCTTAGGAAGGAATGAAAGGAGCAATAAATAATGACTTGTGGGAAGGTGTGTGTACAGTAGCAAATTTGAGCCTGAAGATGGAAATGGAGGCAAATAGACAGGGAGGGTAGAAGGATACAAGAAGAAATTATGGCCAGCATTGTCGAAGTCTAGAAGCTTAAATAGGAACAACTTCGGCTGTTTTAGAAGCTGAGGTGTAACTGTCTGGAAATGATAAAATTTCTCACTGGAAAGGACCACCTAGTCTTCAGTTAATGTTTCTGTTGTCTATTTTTGAAGAGGCAGAAGGTGTTGGTTTTGGTATAGTTTCGATTTCAGTAGCAAACTAAAAAAGGTAAAACGGCAGCTACCAAAACTAGACCTCTCCAAAAAATTAAATCTAACTAACATCTGTGAGGCTCAGTGAAATGAAGACCTGCCTAGGCTATTAATGTTGGTTTTCCACAAGCCATGGAAAACTAGGGAGTTTCCAGGGACCTAGCAGAGCGCTGCGGATGTGCCAGAAGGCAGCGTAAATGGGATGAGCCTGGCATCAGCCCCTGATAACAAAGGGATTCTTTCACCTGACTCTCAGTGAGAAGTGAATTAATTAATGCCAATMAAAGTAAATCCTGTCAAACTAACTTATTCTTATGATACTGCAAGTTTTATGGCTGAAAGTAGCAGTGTTGATGTAAAAGACTTCTGTAAGATACTTGATTAAGAAACTGGAACAATTAAAAACAACATAGGGTTAAATGGATTTCAAATGAATCTCAGTGTAACATAGGTGGAATTGCTCGGTGCTTTGAGTGGTGTTCTGGAAAAATTGATTCCTGGCCATACAGTGCTTTTATAAGTGACTTGGAAAGAAAACACACAACCATGTTTTAAAAAGAGGGGATGAAATAATGAAGATTGAGTCACTGATGGTGAAATGACCTGGACTTCTTCTTAAGCTGGATGCAGGCAGAACTGAGCTTTCAGTAAAGCCGAAAGGGAAGATCTGCACCTAGCAGGAGTGCTTTTGTCATCCTTAGCTGTACGAAACACACATTTGTGTGCAGGGAGGTTTTGGTACCTGTGGGGGTTTGCTGCTGGAATACTGTGTTCAGTTCTGGTATGCATGGTTCAAAAAGGATAATGCTAAATTGGAGAAGCCTCAGAAAAATCTGAAGAAGGCTTAAAGAGTTGAAGAACAAGCCCTAGCAAAAACCTGAAGATAAAGGAGTGATGTGATCTGTGTGTTACAGACAGACCTGGAGATAAGTGAATAGGCATAGGTATGACAAGTCCTTAAATGGAAGTAGTTTTCTTTAAAAGCAAAGTAATTTACTTCTGGAATAACTTATTGGAGCTTTGGTCGTTCCTGTGCTCTGAAGACTTAAATTGAATTGGATGTTTTGCTAAAAGTTAAGCTCTAGTTCAATGCCACTGCTGCCCTTGAGATAGGAATGTGATTCAAGAAACTCTTGTCAGCTGTGTTTATTCAGAAGGTTACACTGTATGATTACAGTGGCCTCTCATCTCAAAATCCTACAAGACGGAAGACTATTTTTTTTTTTTCCTTGGAAGTTTTGTCAATGTTCAAATACTTAACCTGTAAATGCTGCTGGCATTAAATAAAATGTTGTTAAATCTGTTCGTTTTGCATAAGAGAAGGATCCCTGTCAAAGGTGGTGTTTCTTCTAGTAAAATATTTTTGTTCAGATTTAAATACATTTTTTTTTATTTGAAAGAAATGTATGGTATTGAGTGTAAAAATAATAGGTTTCTGCAATGGCATCTTAAAACAGAAAATAAAAATAATCTTAAACCAAAGAAAGCAGATAGTGTCTTGCTTAAAGATTACACTTGTCTTCAAGGGGAAAAAAATTCTCAACTAAAACATAAATGCAAAAGGAGTAGTTGCTTCAGTTATGCAGTCTGAGTATTAAATATAGTTGCTAATAACACAATAAGGTAAAAGGCTTTGGGAGAGTTTAACTCCAGTGTTGCATTACACTAATACTTCCACAAATGCATGGAAGTGTTTTCATATCTTTAATGAGTAAAACTATGTAGGGAAATAAATATCCATCAAGTTTAGTTTGTGACAGTAGACAATGCAGCTGTATTTGATCCTGGAGAGACTGCCTTGTGGTCTTGTGAATGTTGTTATGCTGCATTTGTAGTTAATGTTCAGATTGCATGTGCCTCTTTCCCCCCACAAAAAGAGAACACGCTGCTTCTTGACTGACAACAAGAGCAAAAATTAGAACTAATTCCTTAATTCTAATTTTAATCTTGAAAGTAATGAAGGATAGTTTGGGAAATTAGAGCAGATGTTAAGACTGAGTCTGCCTAAAGACATTGTGGCATGTTTGTTCTCTTGCAAGAGCTTTGAAAGTACTTAATGCAAATAACTAATAAGAAATTTTAATTGTCGATAGATTCTCAGGGAGCAGATAGGACCTAGGTTTGTTTTGTTCTTTTCCTTGAAAGGCTCTCAGAGTAAAACATCTGAAGTCATTTCTGTTTGTTCTTGCCCCCCTCCAGTACATTATTTCATCTTCAATCAGCTGTTACAGAAGACTTTGTTTCTTCACAGTAGAACAATATGGGTTCCTGCCAGTTCTGGGCAACTTCACTTTTTCTAGTTGAGGACAAGACTCTCTCTCTTCAGCTCTCTCAATTCTTTCTATTTCACTTCATGGTGTTTTTCATGGAGATGCTCAGAAGCCAATCAATTTTCAAATTTCTGATCTTTTGCATCATGTTAACGGTGGTGTTTTGAATGCACCATGTTGACTTCATAAGGAGCTCTTGTGCTTCAGGCTCCTTGGATCCTGTTTCCTCAGTGGTGGAGGCTGTACAACTGAACACTGCAGCAGTCCCTTGGAAGGCAGTTGCACTTGCCACTTGAGAACCCTTGGATTATTTTCAACAAGGGTAGTGGCATGCTCCACTGAACAGGACTGGCTGTGAACTTAAGACTGTGCTGGCCATCAGCTTCCTTTCTCGGAGGTTTTCAGACTCTGCTTTTTCTCCTAGAGTCCATGAGTCGCTTTCTGCTCGCTCATAGACTGCAGAAGAAAGAGATTCTCTTATGGAATGAAGAGTCTGGATGTAGGCCTGAACGTAAAGGGTTAAAACTTCACCCAAGCTGTCCACCCTATTTTGAAGTCAGAGAAATCCATGAAAATTTCATTATGTTGTACTATCTAAACTTAATAAAAATTGTCAAAGTGACAATGTCTCTCTGCTGAATGGATTTTCTTGCACCATCTGGATGTTGTTGAGCTTAAGTTGCTTTCATTTGAATTGTGCTGATGATCTTTTTTTTGTTCCATAGCATTGAACAGATGGGTTGATTATTCTTTACAGATATTAATAAAGCAGTGGAAAGAAGAAATATGAATAAGGCTTCATCAAGGTCCAGTCCGGCACGAAGGTAAAGTACCTGGAAGCAGTGAGTTATACTAGGCAGGTCAGGCTTTTAGGGCGTGAGCCCAGCGGCCTGTGCTAAATGTCTGTGTCTCTTCCCTACCACCACCTCCCCAGCCAAATGGAGATCCGCAAGTGAGACAGTTGGGACGTGGCCGCTCCACCTCTAAGAGCCCTTCTGGCGCTGACACCTCAGGAGGCACGAGGGAGACCTCGTGTCTGCTGCTGTTACTACAGCTCAGCGTTATGTTTTGCAGCCCAGGTTGTAGGAGACTTGTGAGGAAGAATACACTTGATGTTTGCTCCTGCCTCAAGTATCAGAGAAGCCGAGGCATATCTAGAGAACGCCGAGGGGCTGTAGCATTTCTGCTGCAGAGGACTTTGGGATCTTGCCTCTTCTGATGTTGAAAGCTTCCAGTGCTGAAATGAGGCTGGAAAAGAGCACATGAGCGAAGCACAAGACAGAGCAAATGTCTCCCTTGCGCTGTCCTGTCTGCACGTGTGCTTGCGTTGTCAGCACCTGGAACCAGTCCCCTTGTGTGCAGTTAGTGATGTGTACCTGCCAGCTTCTCCCGGTTTCCCAGCCCTCGGTAGGCAGCGTGTGTGCAGCTCCTGCACGTGCTCTGTGTGTGAAGTTACAGGCAGGTGGAGAAGACACGGACTGTCCTGTCACAGGAGGGCAACTTCAGTTTCCTTTCCATGGCATTACTAGGGAGCGCACAAAGACGAGCCGTGGTTACAGTTTGGTATAAGGCATGCATCTTCGATGCCTATGCTATAAAGCTTTCCACACAAAGGAGTCTTACGTGCTGGACTTGAAGGTAATCAAGCTCTCACATGTCTGGTGTGCTCTTCTAACTTGACCTGTTAAATTACCAAAAGTGGGGAAAAAGTGCAGCTAGCAAGACATCTACCACCAAAAGCCAGAGAATGAGTAGCTGCAGTTCTTGGCATCATCTAGGTCTTTTGTATGTTGCGCACTTAGCCTGCACAGGGCCAGATGCGCTTGCAGAGACCAGCGCGTGGGCATCGCCCGGGAGGTGCTTGTGGCCCACAGCTGGGGGTCCTGTTACAGACGTGGCAAGCCCTGGGCCTGGGCAGTGTCAGGTGTGCCCAGTGCTGGCACGAGGCCCCCAAGAACGCTGCATGTACGTGAGCAGCAGGCACTGATGGCGCATCTTTCGCCTCGGTGGCACTGCAGGTGCGTCACGCTGAAGGCACCGGGCAGCGCTGCGGCTGTGAGAGGCAGGCACCTAAGCCGTGAGCGTTCGTCCTCGGACCGTGTTGCAGAGAGACAAGCAGCAGGCACTGATGCCACGGGCATTGGGATCTGTGTCATCCTGCACGTATGCAAGAGCAGATGCCCATGTCATGGGCCCTCAGGAGCACTGGAGGTGTGTGAGCCGTGGGCACTGGGCTGTGGACTACTGCCACGGCTGCCAAAGGCTTTGGTGCCACCATGACAGGCACTGGATTCCAGCTGGCGCTGCAGACACCGTGGCCATCCCATGTTGCTAGCACCAGGTCCCAAGCAGCACCACGGCCATGGTGGCAATGAGGTCGCGGGCATCGAGCCCTGGGCACGGCCCACGGCAGGCGCACAGACAGCGGACGATGGACTCTGGACCATGCTGCAGGCACGTGAGTGACGGCTGCTGACAACGGGGTGCGGAGCCCCACGCTGTGCCGCAGGCGGCGGTGCTGGGCCAGTGGTGCTGAGTCCCAAGCAGATGCGGGCAGCGGTGCTGACGCTGCAGGAGTTGGACCATGGCAACAGAGGCGTGGAAGCAGAAGGCTGCTGTGCCTTCATGCTGCTGCCTCTGCAAGCAGCAGGGCAGCGATGCAGGTGCAAGAGCAGAGGAGACCCGCGCCACGTCTGTACTTCTCTTGCAGTTGTGCGTTGTTCGTTCTGGATCTTTTTGTCTCTGCAGATAATGAATGTGGCCTGTTCTGGTCACCCCCGCTCCAGCTGGAATAAATGTCATATGCCAAACAATTACACTGCATCTGGCTGTTTTGCTATATAGTCTTACAGCTACAGAAAGATCAGTTACTCAATATCCATTAGAGCAAATCAGAAGTTTCCCCTGAGCTTCTGCCATCGTTCACTGTAGGCGGGGGGGAAGGGGGCAATGATGTGTATCTCATGGGATGTGGTTTCAATACAGATCACAAACAAGAGCGGATTTGTGTGTCCAAGAGGTTTACACTTGTTTGTGTGCAAATAGAGTGTTTCTTTTACAGGAGGAGGCTGTATATGCTCTTAGTGGCAACACTGTAGTTTGTCCCAAGATCTGTTTTGTATTTGACAAAAACAGAGAATGCCAGTGCTCCTGTGTGTCCCCCAGCCCAGCTGGGTGTCTAACCACCAAAGTCCCTGCACAGACTCTGCACACCTATCTCGTTACTGTCTGCTCTGCCTGACACTGAGCTTGGGCACATCTGACTCGCTGCTCCTGCTGTTCTCTCCAGGTGACTACTACGTGAATGCACTGTAGTGGAAGCAGACTTATGTTCTGCTTGTCTTTCATAAACTAGATTAGGCTGGTAGAGGACTCAGTCTGTCAAGTTTTGGAAATAAAAAGAATCAAAAAGCTGGGTTTTTTTTTCCAATGGTTGTCAGTATCTTGGGGAAAGAACATTCCAAACACGTGAAGCTCAGTAGTTTCTCTGCAAGATTTTTTTATGTTTGGCTTAGATGACAGTGGAAGTTACGTTTTTTTCTGGAAAACAAAATACGACCTGGAAAAAAACCCTACTGTTTTGGGAAAAGATGAAGACTGGAACATTGTTCTTCCTTGCCTTTGAAGACAGTGCAGTACAAAGTCTGAATGAGATGGAGCATTCAGATGTGACAGAGAAGCCTGTTGCTGCTGAGGATGCCGTGCTGGTTGGGTTTAGTACCCTCTTAACATGGGGCATCGTAAACAAACGTTAAGACTGGCTTTCTACAGAAACTATCCCTTTAAGTCCAGGACACAGCGGTAGCTATCATTGCATTCTGCTAGCAGCACAAACCCAACCACAACATGGAACCTACAATGTCTTTGGTCACAACAAGCTCCTTTTTAATCGTATGCCAATGACAAATTATTTCAGGCATTCTGCTGTCATTGACTAGTGAATTCAATGGATCCCTTGAATGCTCCTGGCTGTTGCATACTTGTGGGTATTAGGCTCCAGCACCTTGAATTCTCTCAGAGAGTTTGCAAAAACTTGTTTGGTAGCTGATCTGTGGCTGACATTGGAGGCCGGAGGCTTTGAAACAGTGGTTTCTGAGGTGCCTGTTCACTTCTTCCACAGGTGCTCTACACTTCTAGTGACGCTCCATTAAGGAGCTTTCTGGGTCTTGTTTGGCTGTGATAAACACTGGAATTAAGAAGCTTCAACAGATATGTTTTTTGGGCAATTCTTGCTGTTGTGGGGTAGGAGGGAGGATTCAGCTGCTGAGAGAAGGGTCACTTTGGCACCTCACGTAAGAGATCTAGGGGTAACAGTACTCGTGTCATTAGCAGTCTAATGGAGTTTACCTGGTGTTTTCCTCAGAGAGCCATATGCCTACGGGGATGGCCGAGATGCCAGACGTGACCGCTCCCCTCTTCGGGGGAGCCCACGGAGAGACCCCAGAGATGGCAGGGATGGTAGAAATGGGCGAGATTCCAGAGACACTCGAGACATTCGAGCTAGAGACATGCGTGATGCCAGAGACCACAGGGACCCACGGGACCTGCGAGACCCACGGGATATCAGGGATCCAAGAGACTTGCGGGACCCTCGTGATGTTAGAGATCTTCGTGACCCACGGGAGCCGCTGTATGATCGATACAGGGATCCACGGGATATGAGGAATCCACGAGATGTGAGGGATCCACGGGACATGAGGGATCCACGGGATATGAGAGACCCTCGGGACCCTTTGTACAGGTAATTTCTGCGGGATTGTATTTGCCAACGCGTTTTTATGGCGATCCTGCCTCAATGGCTGCACTGGTTTGAGAGGTGTCAGGCGTTTAAGATAAGGAAATTGCTCTGGCTGGGGACAGTTGGGTGCCTGCTTTGTGTCTTGTGGGGAACAGGTGGGTACTTCGGAAATTAAACTCAGGGAAAGTCTGTGTGTGATGCATCGGCAAAAGTTACTGCCTGAGATTGTGCTGGAGCGTGGAAACCCTTGCTGCTTCTGTAAATGTTGCAGACGAGATGAAGCTTATGACCGTTACCTTCGCCTTGAAGACTACTATCGGCGGAAGGATGACTCTTACTACGACCGTTACAAAGAGCATTTTGATAGAGCACCAGTGAATTCAGAAGGTGAGTACCTGTTCCGTTATAATGGACAGATTCACATGCTCCCTCTGGGAGGATGTGGAGGATGCCTGCAGTGCCGAGTGTGTTGCGTTCTGTGGCGCTCCAAGCAGGTCCAAAGGGCATTATTTGTTCTGTCCCCGTGGCTTGCTTTTAGACCGTCTGAAGCGTGAGGAGCGGCGCCGGGAGGAGCTGTACCGTCAGTACTACGAGGAAATCAAGAGACGTTTTGATGCAGAGAGACCTGTGGATTGTTCTGTGATAGTGGTGAATAAACAGACRAAGTAAGAAAGTAGTTATGACCAATTTTATTATTGCATGATAGAAGAAAATGGAATTAAACTTAGTCCTGCCTTGAGGCTGTTTGTCTTACAGGTTGCTCTTGAGGAGTGTGGCTTTGGAGCCTTCAGAAAGCTACAGCTCCTGAGATGGAGAAATGTTGTATCTTGTCCTGTACTTTTATTTCCTTCTTGTCACCTATCACTATACCTTCTCCTGATACTTTTCTACCTACTCTTCATATCAGCCTACTGTCGCGACGGGTTATAGTGGCCCGTACTTGTTATTCATGGGTTGAATGATATGGAACTTACTAATATGTGCCAACCAGCAGGTAGTACAGAGCAGTTGTCAGGGCGGAGCCGTGGGGGTGTTCATTTCAGAGCTCCTGTCATACTGGTTACTAGGTCAGATACCAGTCAGTACCGTTAATCCAGTGTGCAAGAAGTAGAAAGTCACTGCTGAAAGTAGTCATGAATGATATCAAAAGTATGTGTAAGTAGTAACCAGGGCGATCTGATGTGGCAGTCTGAACACTTACTGAGGTGTCCCCACTCAAACAGAGTGTGTCTTTTTGTTGTGCTAAATGCAAGATTGTTTATCTGGAAACAAAAATGCAGGCCATCCCTGTAGAACGGTGTGCTTTCTCTTGGAATATAAGGACTTAAAACAATTTTAGGAGTCAAAGGGACTTGTGTCAAACATGTTAGTATGTCCTTAGTTTGGAGAGCGGGCGCTGTGTTGGGAACAGAGGGGTACACCTACGCCTGGTGCAGTGGGAGGGGGCCTGTAATGATGGCACCAGTCTGATGTCTATATCTTTACAAATAAATATATTGAAGAATAGCAAAGATGTAAATAAATCCTAGATCTGGGTTGGGGTCTGAAGAAAATGTTTGTCAAGGGGAAATTTAAAGCTCTGTCTCCTTAGCCCTTCGGAAGAAAGATCAAGAGTTGCTTTTATTTAACTTTGCTATATCTGTGAGGCAGAAGGAGAGACCTGGCGCTTGCCTGATCTGGTGGTAGCAGACAGAACAGGAAATCGGAGCAAGGGAAGCAGTGAAACTAGAAATACACGTCTGTGGTTTGCTTTTAATGGAGTTGATTGCCTCTTGGAATAAGCCTTGAAAGGAAATTTCAGATTCTTTATCCCTTGGTGACTAAAAGTCTTTGGAAGATATTCTAATAGACAACAAGTTACTGTACTTGATACAGGGAGAATTTTTTTGTGCAAGAGGATCAGCTTAATATCCTAAGGATCGTTTTCGTCTGTAGCAGCTACAAACCTAAAGAGCTGGAGCATGTTAATAAATCTTGGGTATTGAAGCATTGATGTCACCTACTGTAGACCTGTCAAAAGGTGATTCCCAAATAACTTAGATACACAACTGGTGAAACTTAGAAATCCCTAAAATGACAGTTGGCGGGGGGGAACAGTTTTAGTCAGCATTACAATGTTCACATCCAAAGATGATAAATTGAACCTCTTTCAAAAAGTGTGGGTGCACACAGACTAAATTTCTCAGCATGCATATGCAGTCAGTATTGCACTTTTGGCACTGAGGATAGTAAGCTTAAAAAAAGACTTGAAAACTTTAAGCTCAGCCGTGTGAGCTATGGTTTGTTTGGAATGGGAAGGCTGCAGGACAGTCAGTACAGGAACAGTGGATCCATAGATGCTGTGTTGATACTGGGTTAGAGCAGAAAGCAACCAGTAGAACGAAAGAGCAAGAGAAAATGTATTTGGAACTCAAGTGAATATTTATGGATGGGTAGTTATCCTCTGAAAATTAATCTTCAAGTCTAGAAGTTGGTCTGTGCTACAGTGAATTAGGATAAGGCGCATTTCAACAGTTAAGATACTGAATGTAGCACAAGTAGCTGACTTGTAGGTTAGCTGCTCTGCTGTGTACCCCTTAGATTTCTGCAGGCATAAATTACCTCACTTAATGAGTTCAGTTTAAACACATTGATATGTAAGCAAATTTATAATAGTGTAAATCCCTTTGCAAACACCGTTTCTCAGCTAAGCTGAGGCTTGATTTGTAATCTATTTCAGTTAAACTGAAATGACTGATTCAGATCAAAATATGGGCTTTCATATTGTTGTAATGAGATTGCTTTAATGCTGTCCTGTTAAACATTATGAAGTTTGGCAAGCCATCAGAAAAGCGAATCTGAGATGACAGAGAGGGTGAATGTGCCAGGGTTTCTGTTTCTGTTTGTGACTGACTTGTTAAACTGCTGGCTTTGCTTTGTGGTAGGGAGTACGCGGAGTCAGTGGGGCGGAAGGTGCGGGATCTGGGCATGGTAGTGGACCTGATCTTCCTCAACACAGAGATGTCACTGACGCAAGCCCTGGACGATGTGAGCAGAGGAGGGTCTCCTTTTGCCATTGTCATCACCCAGCAGCATCAAGTTCACCGCTCTTGCACTGTTAACATCATGTTTGGCACCCCACAAGGTACTGAGGTCTCAGTAGGCTGTGTGGCTCTGTGGTCAGTCTGAACCGCTCAAAGTGCTGCTTTAGAACACTTTCTTTCAAGCAGAATCACACAGGACAGAGGTCATCCTTGCTGTGACATAAGTAGTTATTAATGACTTGACACCATGTCATAAATGTGAATATCATTATTTACAAGTTTCCATAATACTTTATTTGTCCCTTGTCAAAAGGACTGTCTAATTTCTGCCAAGAGAGAATCTCGGCTGCGTTCTTAGCACCTAGCATCACCAGCCTTTGCATCTTAGGGCAAGTCATGAACCCCAGCTCTAGAAATGACTGCATTGCCTTGGTAGATTTCTGAGTAATACCAGTCCAACCTCAGTTAATCACTTGTTGCTCTCAAAGAGAGCATGTTTGGAATGTGACAAATTACAGGACAGATTTTAAAACCAAATGTGGTTTGAGGAAAACAGAGTAAGGATAGTGTATTCGGTCAAAGGTAAAGATCTGATTGTGAAACTGGGAAGAGTTGTAAAAAGGTACAACTATAAAGTGATTTGGTGTACATGCTCCACCTTTTTAGCATTTTAGCGCCATTTACAATTGTCACATCACTTTCCATCTCAGGGTGTGACTTGGTTGTTGTGAGCGTGAGGGCGGGTGTAGGTACTAAAAAAAAGTCTTGTCAGAATGTGATCTCGTAAAGCAGCCTTTTGCTCTGATCAGGTTATTTCTCCCTTATTGTGTTCTCAAGTAATGTTTTGTGAGGTTCATCTGGGAGGGTAAACTGCTGAAAGCAGAGTCACTGGTTTTTGTGTGCTTCCTGGCTGAAGAAGGCTGGGTGCAGGTGCGATAGGAGGGTTCTCTCATTTCCTGCACAGATACAGCTCGCACACGCTTTCACTGGGCTTTCCGCTGCCCTTGGTTTTAACTCTCTTTTTAACTCCTTTGGTTTAACACCCATCCTCCCGCCAGAGCTTCTCTTCTTCTTTACTGGATCTAACAGCGTATCAAATCTGATAAGAACCCCAGTCATTAGCTCATCCACAGCTCTTTATAGAGATTAAATAATGCTCACTTGAACTGCACGAGGCCACCTTTCCATTCACATTAGTTTCGGGGAACTCTTTCACAACTTGTGCAAAGTGTAACGTTAAAATGAACCCCAGCTTCCTGTTACGAGGAAAAGGGTGCCAGGATTTGATGGTCAACAGGTGTGAAAAGTGCCCAGAGCTTTGGGCACTTTTTGGAAGGTAAAGGCCTTCTTTTTTGATCTCCCTGCTTAAATCTGTGTTCAGGGGAATATTTGCATATGTGCTTTGTGAGGTGGAAATAATGACCTCAAAAACGTCAAAAGGCAAGTGCAAAAAAAAAAAAAGTTGGAATTGACCATTATTCATTGTATTACAGAAGAACTTGATTGCTGCTTATTGCCCCAGAGTAGTAAACATAAGCAGCAATGTGACATTGAGCCAGTGTTTTTTTCCTCCCCATCTCCTGCATGCGCACACACTATATTAAGGCATTGGCAGTACAGAACCAAAAAGTGTTCCCATCACTGTCCTGCTCTGGGAAGCTTTAGCATCCTTCAGAGGGCAAGTTTTGGATTTGTCCAAGGCTTTAGCAGTAGAATGGCTGGAACTGTCTCCTCTTGGAGCACGGAGAATTTATGTGAGAGGTAGAGGGAGCTGCTTTCTCTTTTAATGGGCTGAGAGGCATTTCTTGGGCTGATACGATATCTTCTCAGAGCTCTCAGCTATGGAAGAAAAGGATGGCCTTGCTGAGTGATAGCCTTGAGCCTTCTGTTGGCTTAGGAAATTGAACTGTTACTGTGTGCCTAGGAAGCTTCCCAAGTCTACGCTTGCAATCCCAAAGCAGTGCCTGCTGCGTGCTGAATGAGATGTGCTGGTGTGCGTGAGGCAAGGCACCTCCTGTTAACATCACTTTGGTTTACTTAAAACGTTTCTTTTCCTTGTGCAGAACACCGCAACATGCCCCAGGCTGATGCCATGGTGCTGGTGGCAAGGAATTACGAGCGCTACAAAACAGAGTCACGGGAGAAGGAGCGCGAGGAAATCGCCCGGCAGGCTGCCAAGATGGCAGATGAAGCTGTTCTGCAGGAGCGGGAGCGCCCACCCCCCATGGAGGAGGGTGTCAGAGGAGGTCACCCTCCAGGGATTCAGACTCTCTTGAACCTGCTGGCAGATAATCGCTATCTAACTGCTGAGGAGACTGATAAAGTAATTAATTACTTGAGAGACCGGAAGGATCGGCTACTGAGGGGAGGCACTGATTCTCTGCAGGGTAAGTTTCTCGGCCCCAGACAAGGCTGTTAATCATATGGTTTGTGGGCCCTCTGGCCTGGGACCCAAAAACAGTCCTGGGACTGCAGAGGAGTCCTAGTGTCGTAACTTCCTCACACAGCGCCTCATTTTACTGAGATGGGTGTGTGCTGGGGAGTCCTGAGATGAATCAGATCTTTCATGTGAAAGAACTTTTATATTGGATTCTCTCAGGGAAACCACAGGACTGCCATAACTGGTTTGGCTGCCACACAGAGGGCAGCAGTTCTGCTGAAAGGTTTGGGTTCCCCAGAGCTGTGCAGCTCTCCTGTTCAGAGGGTGGGTATTCATTGATGCTTGTGTCTTTGGTAGCTGTTTCACTAGTTTTCTTTAGGTGCCCCTTCAAGGGCATTTGCAGAGCTTTAACCCTCTTTCCTTTCTTTCCCAGCATCCATGTCAAGACAGTCTTTGGGGGCACCTTCAGGATCATCTCTGGGTAGTCAGGCCAGCCTTCCAAGCTCTCAGGCTCATCAGGGTTCACAGCCTCTGGTCTCTGCTCCTTCTGTTCCAGTGTCCTCTTCTAATCCTCAGCAGGAGCTTCAAGCAAAAATCCTCAGTCTCTTCAATAGTGGGGCAGCAGTGGCAGCAGCTGCTGTAGCAAACAGCAGTTCTGCAGCCTCTGCGGGCACTTCGGGCGGCACTCCGAACCAGAACTTTGCTAACATGGCCAGCGGTCAGGCCCGGTCAGCACAGATGAGTGCTGGAAATTTAAACCAGGCTCAGCAGAGATTGCAGACTCCAAGCACGCAGCTCCCTGCTCTCCAAGGCCCTTCAAGAAATGCAGGTCCAAGACCTGGAGCTCCTCCACAAGCTCAGTCGCTCTATGGTCAGCACCAAAATCGCCTCCCTGCACCTAGCACTGTACCTGCTCAAAGGCCAGTATCTTCTGGTATCAACTTTGACAACCCTAGTGTACAGAAAGCCTTGGACACCCTTATCCAGAGTGGTCCTGCACTCTCCCACCTAGTGAGCCAAACCGTGGCCCAGGGGCGAGCAGGGTCCTCGGCCCAGCAACCGATGGGTTCCTACCAGCGACACTATTAAAGCTGAGCTGTCAGGCCCTTTCCCCTTCCCTTTGCCATTCCATACTTATAGCTGTTTAAAGAGTCTCCTGTCCTTGACAGGGGACAAATGCCCCTGGATATGCATGTCCTCTCCACTTTGGCGAGAGTATACCCCCAGTGGCATTGCTGCTGACTGTTGCTAGCGCTGCCCTTCCTCACCTTGGTCTGGTTAGCAGTGTTTGGAGAAGTATACTCTATTTTCTCAGTGGCACGGTGTGCTAAGAGCCACTTTGGATAATCGGTTGTTTTGTCCAGTCCCAGAAGCTGCAATGACAGTCCTCCTGCATTTTCCTCCCTCCCAGTAGCTGGTGCATCTTCACATTGCGGTGCAGTCTGGTCTCGCTGAATGGTCTTAGAATAGTTTTGGGTCAGTGGTTTTGAGGAAATAGGGGACTGAACAGAGCGGTACGCTGACTGGGCCTTCTTGGAGACCCACTTTTTTGGAATGGGCACTATTTTCCTTTGGATTTCTTTTTTTATTTCTTTTTTTAATGGCATATAAGCCAGTTGGAAAGTACAGTGGTAGCGCTAGCAGCTGAACTCACGAAGCACATGCCTGACCACTACTCAGTAACCCAGGACCATGCCGTTGGTCCTTCCGTAGCTGGACTGTCATGTCCTGGCAGAGTGAGGCAGAGAAACCCTCCTCCCCTCGCCCGGCTCACAGAAACTGGCAGCTTTGCTCTGAGTACTGTGGCAGATCTGAAACACAAGAGCTTCCAGCCAAGGCAGAGATTTCAAACGGTCTGCAAATTTTCCTACACCAAGTAGTCAGTGTTAAGATCAATCTATTACTTTTGGCGTATAAATTTCCTTTTCTTATAATCTTGCTTCGGGACGGTTGATTACTGTAGCCCAACAGCTCAGCCACAGCCACGCTGATGTGCTGCTGGCCCTCCCTTGGGAATACCTGCAGCCAGTTACTGGGTGGTGAATGTCTGCTCTCTGAAACTTCATCTCCCTGTTGACGAAGGGAGATGTGTTTTGTCCCTCTAAGGTGCAGAGGCATCTAATTGCCAAGATGCAATACCATAATTTTATACATTTTTTTTCAACACTTTGATAGCTGCAGCAGACAGTTGAGTGGAAAATGGGGCAGTGCTTCTTCACCGTGTTTTTAACCAGTAACATACTTTGATACCAGAACACAAAACCTCTCTTAACTATGTGGTCCTCCCCGTCACGGCCTTCTTAGAGTCTGTAGGCTTCCTGCAGAGAACCGAAAGAAACTAAGAAAGCAGTGTTCTTGGAGCAGAGGATTTTCTTTGTCCCAGGTGGTTTGTGTTGTAGCATTTTTTTTTCTCTCTGTGCTGTTAACAAGAGGACATTACTTTTTAATAAAAAGTCAGGAAAAATGTTTTGTTGCATTTTTGACGCTTGGCAGCTTGTGTACTACTGGAATACATTATTCCACTGCGTTTGCCGTTACTCTCTTCTTCCAGATAAGCTGTGTCAGGTGCTGCCCAGCGCTGCGTGCTAAGCGGGAAGCGTACGAACCGTACTGTGACCCGCTGCGAGGATATTGTGGTCTGTCTCGGTTTATAACACTTCAAGTACCTCAGAGGTGGTGACACTCGGACGGCCTCGGGCAGCGCAGCCCACGTCCCCGCGGAGGGCCCCGCGCTGGGCGCTGCGCGGCCGGGGCCGGCGTCAGGCGCGAAGCCTCTGGCCGCTGGTGGTGGGAGGGGAGGGCGTGCGCCGGGGCCAGAGCGAGCTGGCCCGGGGTCCGTGCCGCGGTTGCTGTTAATTGTACGGCTGCTGCGTGAAGTGAGGGCTACAAGTCCCTGTGCATTTAGCACGGGCCTTCCTCGACTTTGTGCTGCCATTACTACACAACCCGGAATTGGATGGAAGTATGTCTGTCTTCCATCTTTCCTCCTCCAGTCTCTTTTCGTTAGATCCCTTTCTCCAACTTTACAACCCGGCGGACAGGTAAAGCATCTTTGCTGGGATGATGAGAAATTTGCGTGAGCTTAAACGTGTGAACTGTGGCACTTGGGAGAGGCTGTTCCTCTCCTGATGTTTTGCGTCCTCTGCTATCTGCTGCTCTCTGTTGGGGCTTGCTCCTTGTTACGGAAATGGTAGCAGCCAAGTGCAAAATAGCTGTGGAGACCCTGGAAGTAAGTGAAAACTCCCCGTGCAAGTAGTGAAGGGTGTAATAAAATCATTTATTGCATTTTGTGCAGACAGGAGTCTAGAAAAATGAATACAGTTAAAGCAGTAAAGCATTAACAGGGAGCATTCAACAGCCGAGGAGCCACTCCTCCATTAATACCTGCACAGAGAACACAGGGTCTGTACTGAGGCGGCCTAATGCACAATACTGAAACACTCACGGAAATTAAATGCAAGCCTAATACTCCTTTTTTTTTGGTTTGCAACCTGTTTTATTTACAAGGTTTTAAACTTAATTGCATTGCTCTGCACACAGATTCTCTAAAACACAAAGCGTACTAGGTCACTACATGTCTATTGAAATATTGCACTCGAATAAAAGTCACTTGAATGGACGTAGAACACCTAGCTACAGTGATTAAAAGATTATTGAATGAACTGACTTGGTGATAACATTCATAACAAATATATTGCACATGTAGCACAGAAAGTGTTGTAACCAGCAAATCTCAGACCTTTTGGTCTTTCTGCTAGTTTTTAGTCCTGCTACACAGAGGAGGGTCTTGACTCTTCTAGTGCAACTCTCACCCTTGTGCAGTATCTAGTCCTTCCTCTCCTCCAGCCACGGACCAACATGGACCCAGGCTGGACGCTGCCTGCGCCTCCTGCAAGTGCTGTTTTGTGGCTTGTTGCCTGTACTGCGTGGTGGCTGCAGCGATGCGAGGCGCCTGCTGCTGCTGCTGCTGCTGCTGCTGCTGCTGCTGCGCACTGGGGCCTGCGCCTGCCCAGCCGACGGGGAAGGGGCTGCTCCCCACCCAATGCCCCCGCAGCAGGAACTGGAGCGTACGCCATCGCTGGCCCTGCGCTGCGGACTGGCCGCGCGTGGCTGCGGGTACGCGTGCTCCCCACCTGCTGCGGACCACGCTGCCGCCCCCCCGTCCTGGGGGGTCACGTCTGCTCAGCACTGCTCCCAGCAGCAGCCTGCCTGTGAAACAAACTTGGGGGTCAAGACCTTCCTGTCTGGAACAAAAACCGCAATGTGTCTGTGCCTGTGCCAAGGAGGAACTTGCATGTCTACCAGAGGAGGACACTGTCTTCACCAAGGTGGAACAGCGGAAGGGTGCTCCATGGGGAAACTGAACACTCACGGAGGCCAAACGTGCGGGGCTGGGTTTGTAAACTAACATGCAGTGCTGTCTGCTAAAACTGGCCCTCTCCAGCCAACGGCGAGCGAGAACTCGCTGCGGAAACCAGCACCTTTCTTGCCACAGCCAAATTTTGCCTGGCAGGGGTGTTGAAGCAGCCCTGGCTCTGTCTAGAGCTGTGCCCCTGCTCTTGCTGGAGGATGAGGAAGGGAAACGCCTTTTCTCAGCGGTAGTGATGGAAAGGGCTCACCTTCCTGCTCCGTGGGGGAGCCGGGACCGCAGCTTTACCGCGGGGGGTTGAAGTGGTGCTGAGGGGGAATGGGATCCTCTGGTGATGCTGGGGAGGCGATGAAGCAAACCTCTCAGCGGAGAAGCGTGCCCTGGCCTGCTGTCTCACCACCGCTCTGCAGACAGTGTCATTCCCTGCTACCCTCTACCCGCGGCCGAAGGAAGAGCTCTTTGCCCCGACGCTGCCGAGGGCAGATGCTGTCTGTGGCCTCAGCTGGTGGCTGCAGCTGCTGCTGCGTATAACCTGCCGCTGCACTTGGCCCTCGGTGCTGACCTGCTCCGTGCGCCGGGACAGGAGGGGACCAGGCTCGCTGCTGCAGGGCAGTGCCCGCAGCTGCAGCCCAGCGGTGCGGCAGGGCGATAGCCGAGCTGTAATTAGAGGGTGGCTGCAGGGAGCGGGTGGCATCTTTTGAAGAGGCGGAGCAGCTGGCACGTGTTCTAGGCCCAACAAGCGTGGTGCTAGCACATGAGACGAGTGGGCAGGTTGCTGTGCATGCTTCCCCCATTGCTGCAGAAGTGCCTCAAATAATTTTGGGAGGCTGGAAGCAGCACGTGAGGTTGTGTGTGGTGGTGTAGGACCAGCTCCAAGGGGCAGAGCAGCTAGACACTGGCAAATGCTGGTTCCCGTGGGGCTGCCCTTCCCAAAGCTAAAGGAACTCTTCGCCTGCAGATGCCTGCCTGCTCTTTCAACAGCCTCCGAGCGGCTGAGGCAGTGGCAGGACCAGAGTGCTGCCCTGTGCGTCTGCACCATTCATCAACCTGGAGCTCCTGCGCTGAAACCAGGTCTCAGCTCACCCTGACGGTCACCTCCTGTAAATGCCGAGCTCCCCATGCCCTTGGGACTAGCTTCCACACCAGTCTGCAACACAGACCGATGCAGCCGTGCAGATAGCTGAGCTACCGTGGCACAAAGTCTGGCTGTGGCTGGGGCTGCTGCTGGAGAGAAGGGAGGCACTTTGGGAGTGATGGAAATGTAGGAGCAAGATATGAGCAGGCACAGATGTGCAGCTGGGGCTTGGTTTTGGTCTGGGAGTGTGTCCAAGTAGTATCTTAAAGGAAAAAAAAAACCCAACATCAAAAAACCCACTGCTTTTTAGCCCCAAATAGCTTTGGCCTGGACCTGGAGGAGTAGAGGAGCTCTGCAGAGGGAGCTGGGACTGGAGTCATCCAGTGCAGAGGGAGTTCCTGCCATCAGTGAGGCAGGAGCCGAGGCTGCAGCCGCTCTCAGCGGGCAGGAGGGACGGACAGGCCGGGGGCTGGATGCTGGGACCAGCCGTGCCGGGCAGGAGGCAGCCACTGCCAGGCCACCCGTGGGGACACGGTGGCAGCAGCCGCTCCCTCTGCGCTGGCTGGGAGTCTGCTGGGGTGCGGGGCGGTGTTGGGGAGCGGCTTGGGGGGGCCGAGGAGGTGAGTGCTCCAGCACAGGGGCTCAGCTCTGGCCGGGGGACAAAGCGCTGCCACTTTGGGCCAGGCTGGCGTAAAGCAGCCAGCGCTGCTGGGAGAGGGCAACTCTTAGCAGGCTGCACTTCGAGTGGAAGCTCAAATCTGCTGTGAAACAAGTTCAGAAAAGTCTGTGACTTCTTTTCCCTGAAAACTCTTAAGAAGCTAAATTGAGAAGAGAATGAACCTGCGACCTGGCCCTTTCCCAGGGGCTGCTGGTGGCCGGGGAAGGCTGTAGCCTTCACCACCGCTCCAGAGCACTCGGTGCAATGGATGGGTGCCTGTTTCGTGCAGGAGCAGCCCATCTCGTCTCTCCGTCCCCACAGCCTGGTGCTAGCAGAGCCCTGCATCTCTCAGAATAGATATAGATCTATATATATAGACTTCATCTGGTTCTATTAACATAAATATGATCACTTTAAAAATACACGTACTGTATTATGTACACTATGTACATGGGGCCGGGGTGGGCGCCAGCGGGTGCCCTGGCTGCCCTCGGCACCGCTTCCTGCGTGGTTCCTGGAACCATTCACATTTGTTAAAAGCTCCTCAGTTTCTCTGGCGTGAGAGATGCTGGGGGGACGACGACGACGGGGGGCGACCCTGCAGCTGCTGCCAAAGGTAAGATGTGTTTGAACTGCCCTGCTGCGCCCTGCTGCCTGCGCGTGGGGGCTGCCTGCTGCGGCAGGGGCCGGCGGGAGGGGAGTGCCGTGATGCCGGGGGGCGGTGGGTCCCCTACAGCCACCCCTCGCTGTGGGGTCTGGCCCTGTCAGACCAGGCAAACAGACTTTGCATATGTTAAAACTACGCACAGGTCTGGACTTTCCTACAGCCCCACGGTAGCGTCTGCTACTGGGGCTGGGGCTGGGTTAGCAGCGAAGCCCTGGGGAGCAGCAGGGAGCACAGCGGGGCACGGGGGGACCTGGACGTACGTGCAGGCGCTGGGACCAGCCGGGCTGGCCGGTGCCGGGGGCCTGAGAGCCCCCGGTGCCCCCAGTACAGTGTGGCAGGGGAGAGGGGTGGGAGGAATGGGGCGGGCCAGGATTCTGCACCCAGGCCAAGAGCAGGCGCTGGTGCCTCGGGGGGGATCAGCAGCACCCACGCAGCTCCAGCAGCCGGAGAGCAGCTCCAGCTCATGCTGCACATGGCAGGGCCTCTGCTCAGCTCCGGACACCACAGCTCCATGCCGCGTCCGCTGCACAAGCAGCAGGAGAGCACCAGGGCAGAGAGAGCCAGGAGTCAGTGGGGAGGGGGACAGGGAGCACCCCCTACCCACCCCAGGCCACAGCTCATGCTGTCGCAGGATTGCTGTGCTCCAGCACCCGACCCCCCGCAGCTGCCCCCCACCCTCTGCCCCCTCCAAACCATCATGCTGCATCTCCACAAGCTCGGCCCATGGCCTCCAGAGACGGGCGCCGAGGCAGCAGCGAGGTGGGGCTGTCGGGGCCCATCCTGGCGAGGGGCGGCCGGGGGGCAGTGCCGTGGGGGGCAGCCCTGGGCGCTGCCGGAGGTGGGGAGAGGAGCGTCCGGTGAGGAAAGCGTGCTGGTGGCCTCTCTCTTCTCCCAGCACCTCCACGGAGAGGCAGGGCGCGAGCAGYGAGCGGCGGGCGGTCACAGGGCGCAGGGCACGTCCAGCCAAGCTCCGTGCAGGGGCAGCGGCACGGCAGGGCTGGGCGCTCGTCTCGGCACAGCCACCCTCCTGCCCGGCCAGGGGCTGCGAGCAGCAGCGCTGGGGCTGGCCCTGCTGGGGACGGGCGGTGGCAGCAGCGCTGGGCTCTGGTGCTCAGTCTGCAGTACAGTGTATGTATTTATATATAAACAAGGACAGCAGTGCTGTGATGTTGCAATGAGGAACAGCTGCTCTGGTGCTGGATGCTCCCGGAAGATCTGGTGCTGCAGTTCGAATGGAGAGATCAGGGGCGCGGCCAAAGCCAGGTGAAGTTCTGCACACCGGCTGCCATCAGGCCTTCCCTCCTCCCCTCCAGGAGCGCAGTGCAAAGGGGCGGCGGGGCTCTCAGTGTGCAGACACACCTCTCTTGCGCGCCGTGTTTCAGGAGTAGATGGTGATGACCTCCCGGCCCCCACCGCGCACCAGGAGCACTCGGTCCAAGTGCTCCGTCAGCACCTCCAGGAACTCCATGTCTGCATGGCTGTCAAGGAAGTCCAGCGCTATGATGCAGCACCGGGACAGCCCTGTGCCATCCCTGCCTGGCCCCGCGCCCGGGGAGCCGAGCCTGCGGCATAACAACCCCGCACCAGAGCCGGGAGCTGGTGGGGCGAGGCCCRAGCCAAGGGGCTGGGAGAGCCCACCCACGCTGGTGCCACACGATGGGGGCCGTGGCTGAGCCCACCCCAGGAGGCAGCCGAGCCCCGCGGATCTCTGCCTGCCGCCCCGCCATGTGCCATCGCACYCACGCGTGCCGGTGCAATGATGTCATGTGGCCCCACCACCCGTCCCGCGCGTATCACCTCTGCTGGACAGGGAGGCTGGTGCCAATGATGGCTGTCGGACCCAGCTGGGGGCAGGAGGCGCGGGGGGGGTTGTCCGGCCTCAGGCACTGGACCTGTGCCCCGACACTCGCCTGCAAGATCCACCAGCCTTGGGAAAGTCGCGGCCCCCTGGCCCCTGGCCCCCCACTGCAGAGAGGCGTCTTGGCACCAGCCCTGAGGCAGCAGCCCTGCGGGAAGGATACAGTTCTCGTCCCCTTTCCGGTTGCGGGGAGGCCCCGGCATGTTCAGCAGGACGAGCTTGGCTTCCTGAGACTTCTTCACAATCACCTCGTTGAGCTTCACGGCCGTGTGCATCCTCCGCACGTTGGACTGGTTCCTGGGGACGACACCACGTGTGGGCACGGGGATGGGCATAGCCGGCCACCAGCCCCACACCGGACCCAAGGGGCTACGGGATGGGCTGGCCTCCTGCCCCAGAGGGGTCCAGGGCTGGGCTGCGACACGAGCTCAGGGAGCAGCAAGCTTTGCCCGGCACGGCCGCACCGGGGGCTGTGAGCTGCGGGTGCCACGGGCGGGGGCACACCGCGGCTGCTCGGGGCCGAGCCGTGTGGGAGCGAGCAGGAGCAGATGGTGTGAGCGTCACCGCGGGTGCCCGAGCCCAGGCTTGCAGGAAGCTGCCGGCAGAGTAACGGGGCAGACGGGGAGCACGTGGCGTGGGCACTGCACGGCACGCAGAGTCTGCGCGGGGGCTGGCAGCCGCGGCCCCCACACGCTGCCCGGGTGAGCCGTCTAGCAGCCGGCAGCAGCCGTCGCAGTGCACCGAGCTGTCCTCATGCACCGGGGCAACCCCAGTGGCTCTGAGCACATTGACCCACGAGCGGTGGTCCAGCTCCCCCCACCCTGGGACCCGGCACCCAGCCAAACCCAGACTTACAAGTTCTCCCACTCCCTGCCAGGAGCACCACGGGGCCGGGGGRGGAGAGAGAGAGAGAGAAAGAGAAGAGGTGAGTGCCGGGTGTGCACCCCGAGTCCCCACAGTGCACGCTGCCCACGAGCAGCAGGTCTGCGTGGGGTCCCCACCCCTCCTCCCACCCAGCCCCTTCGTAGGGGCGAGCTCAGGGCACCCGGGCTGCCGGACCCCTCCTCGGAGCAAGGACCGAGCCGGCGCTGCCGGGGCCCTGCCTGCACCCGCCTGGCCGGGGCGGACAGGAGTGGCCGGGGCCACGGGGTGCAGGTGGGACGGGATGGCAACATGCGGGGCCATACGGCTTCATGTTGAAGAAGTCCTTGATGCCCTCAGGGCTGACAGGGCTCTTGCTCTTGTTCTTCTCGGCGACAGACTTCTCCTTGGTCCAGGTGAGATGCACCTTCTCGGGGGCCGTCTCCACCTCGTCACCAGGGGACTGGGAGCTGCTGGAGAAGGTGGTGGCATTTTTGTCGTGGATGAGCTGGACCTGCAGAGAGGAGAAGGGGACGGTGGGCAGGGGCTGGGGCCAGCTGCCTGCCTGGGCCCCATCCTGGCACAGCGCCTCACCTCCTCCTCCGGCTTCTCCTCACCGTCGCCCACCTGCTCCTCAGGGACGTTCAGGCGCAGGCGCGTGTTGGCCGGGTTCTTGCGCCGGATGGAGCCACGGGACTCGTCCGTGATGCTCTGGATCTGTGCGGGACAGGGTCAGCCAGGGGAGCGGGGCAGAAGAGGGCTTGGCTGGGTAGACCCCAGCCTGCAGCCCCGGCTCCCCAGCAGGATGAGTGCGCAGAGCCGCGGGGCAGCTCGGCCGGCGGCACAGCCACCATGGTGGCTGGATCCCATCCAGGCTGTCGTGCATCCTCACCTCCCGCTCCCGCTCATTCTTGGTGAGGTGCATTTGCTTGAGAATCTGGGAGCGCTGCTCCATCACTAGAGTCTTCTCGTAGGTGTAGGCGGAGATGTCGCTCTCATGCTGCCAGGGGGGACAGGAGAAACCGTGGGGCAGGGTGAGCTGCACCCACTGCTCCCAGTCTGGYCCTGCGTGTCCCTGTGGACCTGCGTGTCCCCGTGGTGCTGCATGTCACCGTGGTGCTGCGTGTCCCCGTAGTGGTGTGTCCCCCTGCGGTGCTGTGTCCCCCTCTGGAGCTGCGTGTCCCCCCGTGGTGCAGTATCCCCCCATGGCAGGGTCTGTCTGGCTCTCCCATGCGCAGCATCCCAGACTGCAGCACGCGACCCCGTCCCAGCACTCACCATCTCCACGACCTCCACCTCCGCGGTAATGCGCAGGTGGTATAGGAACGTGGTCAGGTCCTTCTTCATCTGGATGCTGTTGTCATCCATCTGCGCCACCGTGAAGATACGCATCTTGCACTTGCGCCAGACCTGCGAGGGAGGGAGGCATGGGCACGGCTCGGTGGGGACGGCCCCAGCCCCCTGCCCGATGCTGCGGGGCCCAAGCTACCTTGTGGTGCCGCAGAAGGAAGGGCAGCAGCATAAGCATCCCCCCGTCGTGGACGATCCACCAGACGTCGATGTGGCCCTCCGAGAACCGCTCCTGGTTGCCCGGGAACATGGCGACATTCTTGGCCACCAGCAAGGCCAGGTGCCCGGCCGTGGTCTCTCGCACCAGCTCTGGGAGGGGAAGGGCCACGTCAGCCAGGGCGGCTCACAGCCCCCCCAGCCCGGCGGCACCCACCCTCCGCGGTGCCTACCGATGAAGTTCCTCCAGGTCTGGTGGTCCTCCTTCTGGCGCCAGCTGCGGGGCCAGCCCACCAGCACCGTGTTGTGCTGCAGCCCCCCAAGCCCGCTGGACTGGATGAGGTGGGACATGCCGTCCCGCAGGTTGGAGGAGATCACCACCTGGCAAAAGCCCTTCACCTTCTCTGCTTCCATCAGGCGGCGGATGGACTGCGGCAGGAGAGGGTGGTCAGAGACCGCAGGGCCCGGGGATGGGTGCCTGCCGCAGGCACGGCAGCCGCCAGCCCCAGCAGCAGCACCCTGGCCAGGCAGGGTGCAGGGTGTGGGGTGCAGGGTGTGGGGTACGGGGTCGGGGGTGAGGGGTGCAGGTCCCCCCGGGGTGCCCAGGTCTCCGTGCCCCACGGCACACTGGCAGCTCTGGACCAGGAGGGGTGAGGCCCGGCGGTGAGCGGAGCTGGCACACAGCTCTGTGCCGTGCCGAGCGGAGGGTGTCCCCGTGCCAGGGCTCTGAYGGGCGGCGGAGCAGCAATTAGAGTTATTTACTCAGAGAAATTATAACATGTCTGCATGGGAGAGAAACTGTTTGCTTCCGAGGGCTTAATCTCATTAATGTGCCGCCCAGCTGGTGCAGAGGTGCGGGGGACGGGGAGGGCTCTCACTCTGGCGGGGAAGGCTCCTGTCTCCCACCCTGCCTGGCACTGGGGCCGCGGGGGCCGTGGGGGCTGTGGGGAGGGTCGGGGCTGCAGTGGCCGCGGGGCAGCTGAGGTGCTGCTCAGCCCAGCAGCACAGCAGCCCCTGGCCGGGCTCCGTGCTGTGCCACGCCGTGCCATGCTGTTCCACGCCGTGCCAAGCCCTGCAGCAGCTGGCCAAAACTGGGACCAGTGCCCGGCTGGTGCTGGTGTCTCTGGCGTCTGGGGAGGGGGGGGCAGGGGTCCGGAGGTCCCCATGGTGCCCCGAGCACCAGTGAAGCGTGGAGCCTCTGAGCTCTGCCCGGTGCCACCCCCGTGCTCTCCCGGCCAGCCGAGGCCACCAGCCCTGGCCACGGGGCAGACACGCCGCCAGGCTCCCACGGATGGCCACGGGCACCTGCTGCCGGCAGAACCCAGCCCGTGCGGGCAGCGGCCCCAGCGCCGGAAGCTCTTACCTCCTCTGCCCTCTGCGCCTGCGGGTGGTTGTCCAGGAAGGTCCCTTCCAGCACAGAGGCCACGATGGTGAGGCCCTTGCCGGCCTTGAGCTGTGACGTGAAGGACAGGAGCTGCGGGTGCACCACATTCTGCTCCTGATCCCCACGGACCAGGACCAGCAGCTGCGG
Source organism: Oceanodroma leucorhoa (assembly GCA_030449065.1). NCBI lineage: Eukaryota > Metazoa > Chordata > Aves > Procellariiformes > Oceanodroma > Oceanodroma leucorhoa. The sequence continues at coordinate 3,578,405 of JASVER010000090.1, read as the reverse complement.
CCTGGAAGGACGGTCCTGCAGTCAGCACCCGCGCCCTGGCTGGCCCCCGCCCTGGCCCCCCGGCCCCCCGGCCCAGCCTCACCTCCAGTTCTTGGTGTGCGGGGGACCCTCCTCCAGCCGCAGCAGGGCATAGCGGGCTGCGCTCAGGGACAGTCCCCGGATCCCATCGCCCCACTCCTTCTCCGCCCTGTGGGAACCGGCAGCACGTAAGGGATGTACACRGCTCTGGCCACGGATCACCGCCCCGGCACCCCGGAGCATCCCGGGAGGAGCTGCCCAGGGCAGCTGAGCAGCCCATGCCAAGGGCGGCTGTCAGTGCTGGGCAGGGTCTGGGGCCCCACAGCCGCCCTTACCCGCGGTACTCGATGTACTTGTAGATGAGGCCGGCGATCAGCATGGCGACCAGCGCGTAGTACCAGGAGCAGATGAACATCAGCGCCAGGCAGAGGCTCATGCCCAGGAAGGACAGGGTCCTGCGGAGAGCGCCGCGCCGTCAGCGCGCCCCGGCCCCCACAGCAGTGCCGGGGTCCCCGGCCCGGGGTGGCCCAGGGGGGTGGCAGGACACCCCGTCCTGTCTGTTCCTGTCCCGTCCCATCCCGTCCCGGCTCACCAGTGGTAGTAGCGGAAGCGGGGCCGCCAGTTGGGCGTCCGCAGCAGCGTCTGCACCGCACATGCCAGGTTGACAAACATGTAGCACATGAGGAAAAACCTGCAGGAGAGAGCGTAAGGCTGAGCCAGGCGTGCCGGGACGCATCGGGACCGCAGCCAGACCCTGCCGCACCTCCCAGCCCTGGGGTGGCCAGCACGGGAGCGGGTCTTGCTGACGGACAGGGCAGCCGGGGCTGTGGAGCAACCAGGCCAGAACACCGGCGAAGGAGGGTCCCTGGGATCCCTGTGGGGCTCCCCTCTTCCCAGGCGGGGGCCAGGGCAAAAAGGGCATTCCCCCCTGGGGAGCAGAGACCCGCACGCACCACCCGCCCAGCCGGGGCAAGGGGGCATGGGCCCGTCCGCCACTTGCGAAGGTGCGGGTGGACACAGCATGCTGCCTACATGGAGAGGATGGGAGCCACCTCGTCCAGGGAGGCGATCAGGATCCCGATCTCGCAGATGCAGGCCGTGAGCAGCAGGGCCCACGTCGGCTCCCCGTTGGCTTTGCCGTGGCCGAAGACCTGGGAGCGGTGGGGAGGAGAGGGCCGCGTCAGGGCTCTGCGATGCTGGTGCCGTGCAGCATGGGGTGAGGGTCCTCAGCACAGCCCAACAGGGCTGGACCCATCATGCGCCCAGCCCTGGCCGGGAGCAGGGACCGGGTGCACCAGGGCCACGCGACCACCACCGCAAGCTGGTGCACGTCCCGAGCTGGTGCACGTCCCGAGCCGGGTCCCACCGGGGGAGCGGTCCCAGGGCCGGCAGGACTGGCTCCTGCTGCCAGCACAGCCCTGCTCCTGGCAGACCCCACGGCCCCCCCTGCACCCGGAGCAGCCCCTGTCTCGCTGGGACCCCCACCCAGGGATGAGCCCCAGCTCAGTCTGGCCACAGCCAGTGTGGAATCGGGCACCCACGCCCGGGATGGACACGCTGCCGGTGGAGAGCAGCTCCTCCTGTGGCTGCGGGGACACTGGGGGGGTCCGGGCGCGAGGGCGGGGGCCGGGGGCGATTGTCCAGATGCATTAGAGGGCGCGGATGGTGTGAGCGAGCAAGAGCTCGGGCTGGGGCTGGCAGGATGAAGGAGGGAGGATAAAATTAGCCCGCTCTTCCCTGGGGGGAAGCTGTCTGGTTGGATTTGGAGAGCTGAGGTTGTGAGAATGCATCTTCAGAGAGCAGATAAAATATGAAGCGGCACGGCAGCAGGGGGAGGGGATCCTGACCTTTCCTGGCACTCTCCTCCCATCAACACCACGGCCAAACCCGCCAGTGCCGGCAGGACGAGGGCAGGGCGGCCAGGCTGCCCGGGCAGGCGGCGGTGCCGGGAGGAGGCAGCGTGGGTGCCTGCTGGTCTCCCATGCTGATGGGAGCCGTGGCCACGGTGGGTGCTCGGGGCTGGCAGCGCTGGGCTCAGGGGACGCCTACCCTGAGGAAGGGCACGATCCCATCCCTGGAGATGGCTTGCAGGAGGCGGGGGGCTCCGGTGAGGCTCTGCAGCCCAGCCCCACACGTGGAGAAGAAGGAGCCGATGACAATGACCCACGGGGACGGCCACGCCAGGGTGCCAACCACCAGGTTCCCATTTACAGCTTCACCAAACCTGTGGGGCACCGGCATTACCCACAGCTCCATCCCATGGCCAAGCCTCGAGAGTGCCAGCGCCACGGCAGCACAACCCAGCCCCTGGATGGGTCGGCCACCGAGGGACACCTCTCGGGGGGGACAAGACTGGAAACGGGACCTGCCCGGCGAGGGGTGAGCAAGGGAGCGGGGTCCCAGGTAGCCAGGGTCTGTCCCCATCCCCCACCCGTGGCCCTTGGGGCGACAAGGGGGAGCTGTGGGATGGGAGCTCCCCATCCCCTGTGCCAGGAGGAGGTCGGTGAAGGCTGCGTGCGGTTGGATCCCGTTTGTGTTGGCGCCGGCGACCCAGAAGTGTCACCTGCTGCGTGCAGCGAGCTGGGCTGCCCCAGATACGCAGGCAGCGCAGGCAGCCCGGCCTGTTGACAAACAAGCGCGCTGCCTGCAGCCCTGGAGCGGGAGGATGGACTGCGGATATGCAGCAAAACATGGCGAGGGAGGGGGTCAGGGTACACATGAGCCCCCAGCACCTGTTACAAGCTCGGGCCGCCCCAAGAGCCCTCCCTACCGCGGCGCTCTCACCCCGGGAACCCCGCGGGCCCTCCAGTGCCACTCCATCTGCCCAGGGTGTCCCAGCTGCAGGTCCCCCTCCGCGTCCCCACCTCCCCCTGGGGCTGCCCCTACCCCAGCCTGTTCCCAGGGGCTGCTCTTGGGGGGCTGCCGGGCTCCCCCCACGCCAACCCTGCATGGCGCCGGGACACTCACTTGTCACGCAGGACGACCCCCTCGATGCACGCTCCAAAGAGGACAACGGAGCTGATATCTGCCAGGCGATCAAGGAGAGCCAGGAGGACGCGGAGTCGCGGCCGCCCGCCCCCTGCCAGCGGGGTGCCGGGACCCCCATCCCAGCCCGGCGGGGCACCCAAGCAGGTCTGCCCCACGCAGCAAGCCCACCCACCCTCAGCCCCACAGCTCAGGCTCAGGTGAGCCCTGAAGGATACAGACCGCAGAGGTGGTGGCGATGGCCAGGATGGTGCCCGTGGGGATGGACTTCTGGGCGTCCCGCAGGTCTCCGGAGCGGTTGGAGCCAGCCATGATGCCTGGGGAAAGAGGGGACGGTGCCACGGCGGGCAGAGCCCCAGCCCTCGCCCGTACCAGCCAGCGGGACAGCTCACGCCAGGCACCGTGCGAGCCCCAGGCGCAGCAGGGCACCGGCTCGGCGGCGTGCCAGGGCAGGGAGCGGGCACCCAGCACCCAGCCCACTCCCCGTGTCCCCCCAGCACTTCCCCCGAGCTGCAGTCTGACGCCACTCAAGGATTAGGCTCAAAACGCTCTTAAGTGACTTGTCTCATTAGCCCTTAATTAGCTCAAGCGGGGACGGTGACTGCAGCAGTGACTGAGTCCGTCCCCGGCGCTGCTCTGGGAAGGCAGGAGGCCAGGCTGGGACAGAGGCTGGCGCCGGCAGGTCCGGCACAGCCTGAGGGACGACCTGTGCTCCTGCTGCGGCAGCGGCCGGGGCGGCCGTCCCACTGCGCCCGGCAGGGCAGGACCCCGCAGCCGGGATGCGGCCACCTGTAGCTCAGCCCGCGTCACTAAGGGGACACGCACCACCCAAAACCCGGGACCTGCCGGTAAGCGGGCACCGGGTGGGACGATGCCGGGAACTGTGTGCCAAGCAGCACCGCAGGGCCTGTCCGACGCTGGACCCTGCCAGTGATCGCAGTGCCAGGGACAGCCCTGGGGGTCCCACCAGCTCCGGGGCACCAGCAGAGCTGCAGGCAGGACCCGGTGGCTGTGCCCCGCGGCGGCTCCGCAGCGGGACTGGGGCGGGGGGGGGTTCCTCCGCCCCCGGGGAGCTATAAATACCGGAGCCGCAGGACGTCAGCGCGGCGCCGAGCGGCACCGTCAGATCTGGAGCGCGGGCGGCTGCGTGGGAGGCGCAGGCTGCGATCCACCCCCGCACCGCTGCTGCCGCACCCAGCACGGGGGGCAGGTGCACGTGGGGCTCCGCAGGAGCACGCCCGGCGGCACGTGCACCAGCCGATGCCCCGTGAGCATGGCTGCCGGCGGCTCCCACCTGTGACCGAGGGGAAGTAGATGCCGACGAGCAGGGTGAAGTAGGAGGTCATGTCGCTGAAGACGTAGGGCTGGTCCATGTCCACCGGGGTGTCGGGGGAGCTCATGGAGGGCAGCCCCCGCTTCTCCACGATCACGCCTTTGGTCAGGTACGAGCTCCAGAGGTTCTCTGCGAGGAAGCAGGAGACCGGGCAGCACGGCCGGTGTGAGGAGGTGCTGGAGAGCCGCCCGCACCCAGCGCAGCACCCCTGCAGCACCCCTGCAGCACCCAGCGCAGCACCCACCCTGCAGCCTAAAAGGACAGAGCATGGGGGCGTCCAGCGCTGCCTCCCCTGGCCCCAGCCTCGCTAAGCAGCCGGCACGGCCGGCAGCCGGGGCCCCTGGCATCCGGCAGGCGAGGGATGGGGCATCCCCCGCCCGTCACAGATGTGCAGAATCACCCGGACTGAGGACAGGGCGACAGCACGGGTGGGCGACCAGAGCAGGTCCGTCCTGCCGCTGGCATCATCCCTGCAAGATACTGGAGCAGCTGACATGGGGATTGCAGTAGCAAATAATTAAGAGGGTAATATAATTAATGCTGATCAACACAGGTTTAAGGAAAGTGGATCGTGTCAAAGTAACTTGATAATGTTTTTGATGGGATTATGAGTGCGGGGCTGATGTAACAGGCTTAGTGTCCCTCCGCGTGCTGCCTTGGCCGCAGATCGCAGTGAGAAACTGGAGCAGCAGAGAGCAGCCCGGGCATGGCGGGGAGAGGCCGACAGCCCTCGGCGCGGCATTGCAAAGGGGCTCCTGAGGGGGTCCAAAGGGGCCCCACAGGGGCCAGCCCTAAGCACCCGGTGCTGAGCACCCCTCCCCAGCCGCATGACCTCCCCTGACTGCTCTTGGGTGACAGACGGGGCTGGCAGCCCCCGCCGACACAGCCCTGCCCAGCTTATCCTCCCGGAAAGGCAGGTTTCTCCCCACAGGGAGACCCAGCGCCTGGGGCACAGCCAGCCCCAGCCGCCCCTGCCAGGGCCGCGCAGTGACACCCTATCTCGAGACGCTGCCAGCCCGGTCACCCTCGCCACCAGCCACCCCAGAGCCAGGTCCTGGCTCTGCCCTGCGCACCCCAGATGCAGGAACATTTGCTGTCTGCTGCCCTGACAAAGACTGGCCAGACCGGGTGGGGGGTCCGCGTCCCCTCGCCGGCAGGACCGTTGCGAGCAGGAGCAGGCTGTACCCAGCAGCCAGGGACTCCTCATCTGCCCCACAAGACCTCAGCGTGGGACGCCATCGGGAGCCCCCCGAACACCCAGCGAACGCGCTCCACCACATCGCCATGACGCGGCCTGGCAGCCGTAGCCCCAAGCACCACGTGCTTAGTGAAGTCCGAGCTCCTGCGCCTGGGTCCACGCAGCCACCGTGGCAGGGACGGGCTGGAGCGGCCCCACAGTCGCCCCAGCGCAGTCTCAGCCTCGGCACCTGGCAGAGACGCAGCCGGAGCTGCCCTGCTGCCAGCACCAGCCGTGCCTGGGTGCCCCAGCCCCTGCCTTGCTCCACGGGACCGGCCAGAGACGGAGCCACTGCAAGCTCACCGCGCGCAGCCGGCACGCTGCACGGCCAGCACAGCCACCGCCCCGACACCCAGCCTGGCACCGCGGGAGCACCCGGCCCGGCTGCTGCACCCGGGAAGGGCTGATCCTGCTCGCGGCTCTGTGGGCAGGGAAGCCTGATGGGGTGCTGCACTCCTGAGCCCCGACACCCGCCCCGGTGCGGGAGCGCCCAGAGCGGGTCCTGCCGGCACGGCCCCGCGGAGCAGGGGTCTGCAAACGCCCCGAGCGTGGCACTGAGCATCGGCCTCTGCTGCGCGCTGCGGAGTGTGAGCACCTGGCAAATGTACCAGCAGCTCTGGAAAAACAGGTCAAAAGTGGCTCCTCCCAGCAAATTCACAAGTTCTTCTGCGGCCCTGGCCACTCTCCCGGCGCGGCTGCAGCCGCAGCAGTAAAGTGCCCCTGAGGGGCAATCGCTCCTCACGAAACCTCAGATCAATACCAGCCTTTCTGAAGGCCGAGAGGAACCAAAGGGAAGATTTATTCCTCCCCAGCCTTTGGGCATCCTTCAGAGCCGTCCTGCTGTGGTCTGGCTGGCACAGACCGTGCATGGGCGGCTGCAGCACCCAGCTTCGTTGTGTGTGCAGGAGTCCGGCCTGAGCGTGGCTTGCTGCGCCCGAGGGGCAGGGATCGCCCGTGCGCCCCCTCACCCGGACCCGGCACTGCCCGCCTGCCCCCGCAACATCTGTCTGGCACACCTGAGGGGCCGGCTGCCCGCCCGCACGACGGCCCCCCTGGCACCGGCCCCTCCACCAGCCCTGCCAGCAGAGCTGCCTGGCAGGCACGGCCGCTGCCCAACCACGGCTCCCTTGGGGCTTGTCCTGCGCCTCCGTTCCCGTGCCCACATCCACACGCTTCTGTCCCTGCTCCTCCATCCCCGTGCCTCCGTTCCTGTGCCGTGCCCACCTTGGATGAGGCCACTGGCGGCGCCAGGGATGCCCTCGATCTCAGTCACGTTGTTCATGGTGAAGTACTCATCACAGGTGGCATTGAGGAAGCGGGAAGTGCAGAAGAGCTCCCAGAGCTTGGAGCCCACCGTCTCGTTCCCCTCCACCACCATCTTGGTGCAGAGGTCGAAGCCATGGCGCGAGAGAGTCCTGTTGCCCAGGAGGCAGATCCTGGGGGGGACAGGCACTGAGCGGTGCGCCTGCACGCCCCGGCCCCGCCGTAGCCCCGCGGGACGCCGTACTCACGGGAAGCTTGGTGGGTCGAAGGCCGACTTGATGACACCGGCGTAGATGGCGAGGATGGAGAGGATGACACAGCCCAGGAAGACCAGGGCAAACTTGTTGACGTACTTCACCCCCACGAACACCACGGTGGCCATGCAGGTCAGCACACACGTGCCGTACACGCGCATGTTGTTGAGCATCGCAGCTGCCTCGCCACTGGCGTCCTCTGCCTTGAAGATGGCCATGGGTGGGAAGATGTAGGCCTGGGAGAGAGTCGTGGCATCACCACTTGGCTAATGGCCCATGGAGGGGACCCCAAGAAAGGGTCCCTCAGCCCCATTGCAAAGCCTCAGCTCCCTGACGGGCCACGAGGAGCAGGCAGCACGGGCAGGCGAGGGCAGAGCTGTCCTGCCAAGACCTGAGCCCTCAGCACCACGCGGCGGGGAACGACCAGGCACGTACCAGCAGGATTTCGATGGTGCCCAGGATGTACATGGCGCCGGCAAAGGTGGTGCCCAGGTAGAAGCAGAGCCCCACGGCCCCACCAAACTCGGGTCCCAGGGAGCGTGAGATCATGTAGTAGGAGCCACCCGCTGCCGGAGAGAGCAAAGGTGGGTCCTAGCCAGACCCCAGTGGCACCCCCAGCCCTGCCAGGCATCCCGGAGGGAAGGATGGAGCCCTGGACCTCACTCCAGCACAGAGCAGGACGCAGTCCACAGAGCCCCGGAGCAGCAGGAGTGACCGTGCTAGCAGAGCTGCTCCCCGGGAGCCCAGCAGCCAGGTGTGATGGCCGCAGGGACACGTGTACCCTGGGACGCCAGACAGGCACTGGAGCCCCAGGGACATGGGCCATGTCCTGCTCCATTCTCCCAGAGGAGTTCTTAGAGCCGGGCTGCCAGGATCGATGGTCCCGCCGCGGCAGCAGGATGATAAATAGCTTTAATTACACCCTGTGCTGGGGCTGCCAGTGCTGTGTCCAGCCCGGTGGCCCAGCCGGGCCAGCGCAGCTCGCCCACTCCCAGCTGCCCAGGGCTCTGCAGGGCTGGGCATGCTCTGGGGGAGGCAGCCCAGGGGCACGGCAGACCCCGCCGGTGCCTGCCCAGGGGTAGATAACACACACAGCAGCGTCCTGGTGTCTGGCGCTCGGGGGGGCCGGCAGCAGAGGCCACCCCACCGCCCAGCCTGCGGCGCCCGGCTCCCCCGGCTCCCCACCCTCCTGGCAGCATGTGTCCCTGGCTCCCCCACGGCCTCGCCAGTCTAGCAGAGGGAGGAGCCGCGGCTGGCGGCTCTCGCTGCCATCTGCACCTCACAGCTCTGGGGACGGGTGGCGGCTCCAGCTCCGCGCTCCCCCGGGCCATGGGGAACCCGTGCAGGCTGGTGGCAGAAGGCCAAGGAGCGGCTGGCGGCGACGTCCACCCTCCCATGCGTGGTGCGGGGCAGCCCCAGAGCTCAGCCAGCATGGCCCAGGGAGCGGGACGGCTTCGGGGGATGCTCTCTGGGAAAAGCCCTTTGCCACGCTCAGCCCGGCCCTTCTGGGGCACAGGGGCCCCCACAGGCGCCCAGCGTGGCAGGGAGCCAGCTCCCCTCGCCCCTGACACACATACGGACACRGTCTCAGCTCTACCTGGCACCACACCATTGGTGGCGATCGCGCTCATGGAAATGGCCGTCAGCATTGTCTGTGGGAAGAAACAGAGTGTTGGCACTCGGCAGAGCTCCCTCCTCACTGGGGCAGAGGGACAGGGGAGCGGGAAGGGGGATCTGGGGCCATGCTGGGACATGGGGCTCCCTGGGGCCATGCTGAGATGTGACACAGGGCTGGGGTGCCCGGGGAAGAGCCAGATGGATGGATGGATGGATGGATGGCAGTGCAGCTGGGGGGCTGAGCCCCTTGGAGGGACCGGCAGTGCTGTGAGGGGTTGGGGGTCCCCGGGCTGCCCAGGATGCTGCCCGTGTTCAGACCCCCCAGCCTCTGCCCTGGGGTCACTGTCCTGGTGGGACGGCTCACTGCAGCACAGCATGCAGGGCCAGGGCAGGGGACCCCCCGCCACATCCCCTCCCGCATGGCAGCTATGATCTGGGTCGCCATTTGAGCACCGTTCTGCTGCTGATTCCTTTGGGAAGCTGGAAGCTTCTCCTTGCTGTAAGTGGGGCAGGAGCAGGGGCAGGAGCAGGGGCACGGGCAGGGCAAGGCAGGGTGGGTTGGCAGCTAGTGCACCTCTCTGCAGCCCAGCCAGCCCCGCTGGTGACCCCCAGACCCCAGGCGAGGCCAGCGGGGGTCCAGCCGGCTCCATCACTCACACAGGAGCAGCAGAGGAAGACCATGCAGAAGGACTCCATGATGCCGGCGATCCCCACCACCCAGGTGAGGCGCAGGAAGAGAATGACCCCAAAGATGTTCTGGAGGCAGGGCAGGTAGACGCCCATGAAGGTTCCCATCCGTGGGGCCTGCCGAGGGAGGGGGCAGCCATCAGGGCTCATGGGCCTGGCTGGCAGAGGAGCGAGGGGTTCCGCTCCTCCTGCAACGCAGCCAGGGACCCCCAGTGAAACCGCCTCCCCAGCAGCGGCCAAGGGACCCGGCTGTCCCTGGGGCAGCCCGTGGCCCGGCACTGCACAGGCAGGGGCCAGGAGAGGGGGCTGTGTCCCTCCCGCGTCCCTCACCTGCACTGGCTTCTTCTTGCCCCCGTCATTGTTCTCGGCCTCCTCGTGCTCCCGGCTGCCCTGCGGCAGGTTGGTGTAGTTGGCCAGCCCGCTCAGCAAAGATGAGACCATGGGGCTGGTGTCCATCTCCTCCTGCGGAGAGCAGAGCCCCGAGCCATAAGGATAGTCCCTTGGGACTCCGGCCAGCCCTGGGACCCGAGGACTGCCAAATGCCACCCACCGCCCGCCCTGCCAGGCACGGCTGCGGCAGCTGGGGGACCCTGGCCTGGGGCTCTGGTGTGTCCTGGTGCCTAGGGCGCGGGTTGGGGTGCTGTGGGACAGCTGCCCAGCTCTGCCCCCATCCCCGAGCACCCTCCCTGCCCCGCCGCCCACGCGCCGTACCTCAAAGAGGGCCATGTTCTTGCCATCATACTCTTTGCCCTTCTCCAGGTCCATGCTGTTGATGAAGGGGCTGCTCTCCTTGGGATTGCCATCACCTGCAGAGATGCCGCCGGGTCAGCCAGGCAGCCCCCGGAGAGCACCCGCAGCGGGGCTGCCACTGCGAGGGGTCGCGGCTGCACCCAGCTCCCGTGGGAGGGCTGCTGGGGCCATGGGCACCATGCTCGCGCCCAGGACAGGCGATGGCAACCCCTGCATCCCAGCCGCCAGCATCGCCTCCCGCGCCATGCTCCCCAGGAGCCACACTCTGCCCTGCCCGGCCGGGCCGGCCCACAGACCCGCCGGAGCGCATCCACGCAGTGAGGTGAGCGGTGTGGATCCAGGGGGAACCCTCCGGCGGGACGGCTGGCAGCAATAACTCACAGCGCGGGGTGCCCGCGGGTGAGCGCGCCAGGGCTGCCCGCAGTGCTGTGTCTGCAGGGGCAGGATCTGGCCGACTGCTCAGCGCACCACCGCGGAGGGGGATGGTCCCGGCACGGTGCCTGGGAGCGGGGCGAGCGGCCGGGTGTCTGGTCCTGCTCCCTGACATGCACTGCAGGAGCAGGAGCAGGGGCCGCGGCCTCGCCAGCTGTGCCGTAAGGCCGGGAGGCGTCTGGCGGCGCTGCCACCGAGGGCAGGCGCTGCTGCTCTGCCCGGGGCAGTGGAGCCGCCTGCAGCGGCGCAGAGCCCGCAGAGCTGCTGGGACGGGGCCGCGGCTGCTCGCTGCATTAACGACCTCGTTCAGAAGAAACCCGGAGTCGGCTTAATAGCAAGGAAAACAGCCGCGCTGCAGAGCAGCAGAAATAAATCAGGCTGGAAATGGAGCGGCAGCGAGGACAGTGCTGCCAGAGCAGCTCAGCCCTGAGCGGAGCCCGGAGGGGAGGGGGCAGGGGCCACGCGGGGCCAGGGAGCCAAAGGACACGGTGCTGGGCAGAGCGGCTTGGTGGGCGAGGGCCCCTGCAGCACAGGGAAACCCTGGCAGCGGGGCCTGGTCCCCAGCCCCGGGCAGGAGGAGAGGGGCTCCCCACCACGCACCCATCTCCACCACCATGGCCCCGCAGCCAGGGCAACCGCACTGCCGGCGGCAGCAGCACCACCGCGCAGGCTGCCTGCACGGCAGGGTTACAGACCTGCTCCTCACTCCGGGCCCAGGGCAAGGGCCGTCCCCTCTGCCGCCTGGAGCATGGAGCCCGGGAGTGCCCAGGGGCACAGGGACAGCACAGGGGCTGCTCGTGGGTCAGGGGGGTGCAGCCACCCATGCACCGCAGCAACCCCGGGACAGACCCCACGACCGTTCGGAGCAGCCCAGTCCTTTGAAGACCGCCTGCCTCCTGCCAGTTGACTCATATTTGGGATCCTGGGAGCCAGTTTGCCTGCGTGCGGTGGTGATTCACCATCTGCAATTTCCCCAGCAGATGCGGTGCTCCTGGCTGACCGGGAGGTGAAGCCCAGAGCGCCGCAGGTGACGCCGACCCGCAGGCTGGCCCCCCGCCTCCCCCCAGTCCCCGGGCTCCTCTGGCGTGGGGCAGTGGGGCGGCAGTGTCCCTGACGGCGCAGCCACAGTGCAGGGCAGAGCCTGCAGGCTCCTCCTGCGCAGGAATGGCCGCGGCAGCAGCACCGGGACACCCCGGCCCATGGGTCAGCGGGCCTCACTCTGGAGCCCCCTTGGACACACACCCAGCACCGCCAGCACATGTCCCCGCCATGTCCCCCACCCAAGGGTGCACAGGGGGGTCTCAGCGCGGACCCAGCGTGCTCCTTGCCCCGGGTTTGGTCTAACGTGCCGCACCCAGCGCTCATTAGGTAACAGCGGCGGCGCGGGCTGGCACCCACCCGCTCGCTGCGACTCCCACCCACCCACACCAGCTCCGGGGACCGCGCAGATGTGAGATGTCCACCACGCCAACGGGGACACCCTCCAGGCCAATGGCGGGGCCGTTCCCCAGCGCAGGGGTACGAGGGCGCAGGACCGGGGGTGTCTGGAGCCCACCTTTTCCCGCCAGGACCAAGCGGGGCCGGGCAGCGCCTCGGGGGCACAGGGGCAGGGGCAGCCTGGCAGGGGGGGACGTGCTCACAGTCTGGTGAGGCCCTGGGACCCCACCGGGAGAGCACAGCCCGCGGGGGCCTCGCCTCGTCGCCTGGTACCCGGCCGACGACATCACTGTGCTGGTTTCCATGGCAACGGCGAGCCACGGCCGCCTCGGCTCCCGCTCTTATGTAACGGCGCAGGCGGCCGGACGCTGGCCCCACATGGCACCCATGCCCCGGCCCACCAGCACCCGCCGGACGGCGCAGCCAGGAACCCCGGCCCCAGCCCGCGCTGACCCCACAGGACCGGCACTGCCCGACCCCGCGTGACAGACGCCGGCAGCACCCCGGGGTGCCCACGCTCCAACCCGCCGGCACCACAACAGCACCCAAACCTCACAGCCCCTCCACCCTCTGGCCCGGGGCACCGCAGGGACCGCGGCCCCATGGCATTGCCGGCCCAGCGCCGGCCCGGGGCACAGGAGCCCCTCACCTGGTGGTGCCGCCGGCACGACCGGCACCAGGAGAGGCCCCAGGCTGGCAGGAGGTGGGGACACGGAGACGTGCACGCGGCACTGCTCCAGTGTCCCCAGGGCACAGCTCAGGGGGACCCCCAGGCACCCGCCTCGCCCCTGGCCCCGCAGGCTGGAAGGAGTTAAGTGCCAGGGCCGCGGGGTCCCAGGTGACGATGCGGTCCCCACTCCTGCCGGAGACCATTTTGCCGCAGAGGGGATGGTGCAGCCTCTCCCTGGCAGCTGCCACAGGATTTGTGATCTGTGCAGGCAGAGGCAGGCGGGGGCACCACAGCTCGTCCCGGGCAGGGCCCACCCCGTCCCCCAGCCGCCACCGCCACAGCCAGTTCCTGCCCGGCGGCACACGAGCTGGGTGTCCCCCCCAGCCGTGGGGACATGCGGGACACTGCCAGGTCCCCCCAGTGCCTGCCAGGCCTGCCCATGCCCCCCAGCACAGCCTGGGGACGAGCGGCACTGGGGCAGGAGCGCAGGACAGGGCTGGGCAGCGCCGAGGACGGGCAGCCCAGCGCGGGAGAGGCGGCGTGAGCGGAGCAGAGCCGAGCCGTGCCAGGCTTCGATCCCGGCACTCAGCCACCCCCCCTCCCCAGGGATCACTCAACATGAATCGGCCTTTTAATTTGCTGCGGCGGCTGGAAGGGCTCACGGCGGGATTGCTGGCAGGAACCCGCAGCCCCACTGTGGGCACTGCGCAGTCCCGCTCGCGGCAGGGTTAACCGCCGACCCTGCCTGCCCAGGGCACTCCAAAGCCCACCCCGCTGCCCACCCCAGCAGCCTGGGGTCCCCAGACCTGAGGGACCATCCCTGCACCCCTGGGAGCTCACCCACCCCACAAGGCAGTGCTTGGGCCACAGCACCAGCCACAATGTGATCTCCTAATGGCTTTTTGCTCAGCCCTAAATTGGGTTGGGAAGCATCATGTCCCTTACCCCAAATCCTCCCTAATAGCTTTACATGGCACAGGGCACTGAGCACTGGCTGGGGGGAGCCCAGGCAGCCAAACCCTATGGGCTAATTTAACCAGAGCCACTGCCGGGGCTGCTGCCTGCTCCCACCCAGCCGCGGCTAGCCCGTCCCCTCCACGGCACACCGCGAGGGCCGGCTCCCTCACGGCCGCCGCGCACGGAGAGCCCTGGCCAGCAACATTGGGTGCTGGGGCTGCAGTGCCGGACGGGAGGAGCAGCGAGCGAGGGGGGACATGGCGGGGGCAGCCCTGGCCCCACACTCCCCCTGCGCCTCTGTCTGTGCTCCTGTAGCACCCCAAGGCCTGCTGGGTGCTAGCACAGGGGTACTGACAGCTCAGGGACCCCCTGCGCGGGCCTGGCCACTGGCCCCTCCTGCGCCGCTTCCCCGTAGGAGTCCCGCCAGCCCGGGGGGCAGCAGCAGTGCGGTGGATGCTCGCGGTGCCCGGGGACGCCCCGGGGCTCCCCAGAGGCGCACAGGGCACCTTGACTTTTGCCAGAGCGTTTGACGGTACCGGCTGGCAAGCAGCCGCCTCCCGCTCCCCGGGGCTCTGCCCGCAGTCAGCAGCAAGGGGCACCCCAGGGTGACCCCAGCAGCCCAGCGAGCACACAGGGGAGCACGTGGCCCTGGCTGATGTCCCCAGATGCTGCTGTTTTGCAGGAGCTGCTGGCTGGGGAGGCCACGGTGCTTCTGTCACCCCCCACCATCAAGGGGACTTGGCCACATGTCCACTGGCCTGGCCCTGGGCTGCTGGCCTGGGAGTGCCTAAGGCAGATGGGGATGACCAAGGGGCCCTTATGGCGGCTGGCACCTCTACTCCCACCCAGGCTTCCTTCTCCCCTGAGCAAGGGTGTCTGCCAGCTGCCCTGCGTAGAGTAACCCTCAGAGAGGCCACAGAGCCCCCAGCAAGGCAGAGACCACCGGCGACCAGAGCAGCRCTGGCTTGTGCTGGCGGCATGCACAGAAGTGCCGGCTCCCAGCGACAGCGCGGTGGTGGGGTGGGGGGGGTCGGATGCTCCCCTTGCCCCGGGGCTGCGCTTTGCCCCTCCAGCTGGCAGGCACACAGAATGGCCTTTGGGGCTGGATTCTTTCACTGCCTGACCCAAATCGGACCAATTGCTACTTCAGTCCTATCCTCTTCCTTCCTAAACCCGGGATTATCCTCCCTTTGATCAGCCGGCCCTGCAGGTGCAGGATTTCCAGCACAGGCGCTTTGGCTGGCTGCGTTTAAACAGCTTCCCAGATCCTCCGACAGCCCAAGCCCTGCCTTGGAAATGGCTGGGGACACAAGCTCCAGCAAAACTCCCCACCCCAGGTCTCCCCTCCTTGGGCAGCTCGGTGCCTCCAGGCTGGAGCGCCGGCATGGCAGCCTGCAGCAGAGCTGCATCTGACATTTCCACACCCCAAACAGAGCGGTGCAAGCTGCCAGCCTGGACACTGCAGGCAGCAGCCCTACCTGCTCCCCCGCTCCCCACCACCTCCCCAGAGGGTCTGCCACCAGCCCAGCCCTCGCAGGGCTGCCAGGGCTGGAGCCCTCCCAGCCCTTGTCATGAGGTTCTCACAGGCTGTCCAGAGCGAGGACCTGAGCAGGGATGCTGCTTGGCCCTTCTGACAGAAATGGCCTAAGTGGCACCCAGGGCTTCAGCAGCTCTGCTGGGCTCGGCAAGTCGCCGGCCAGCCAGCGCTGGAGGAGCCAGGATGTGTGGGGGGCCCCACTGGCATGCAACAGCTCTGCCAGCTCCCCCCCGGGTTGTCCCCAGTCCCCACCGACAGACCCCATGCAGGGACCTCAGAGTGACCCCTCGGTGGGGGGGGCAATCCCACCCCCCTGCAGCAGCCGCTCTCAGCATGGGTGCGGAGGGCCCTGCGGTGCCCCTCCCTGCAGACGCTCCCCTGTTCTCCCAAGCCCCCCAGGGCCCCTGCTGCCTCCACAAGGCACCATCTTGGCAGGCCCGGCTCCAGGGACAGTCTGCCTGGCCCATCTGTAGTGGCACCATGTCCAGCCCTCCCGCCAGACCCCAGCAAGGCAGAAATGCCTGCCGCTGTGCTGCCGGCACTGCTGCGATGGAAACGCAGAGAGTGGGATAGATCCTGCTGCTGCAGAGGGCAAGGGGAGCGCGAGAGCCCAGGGAAGGGCACGGCCATGGGCCAGTGCAGCTCCCCCCAGCCTGCCAAGGTCCCCACAGAAGACTCCTGCCAGCCCTGACCTTGAGTGGAGTCATGAATAAACAAGCAAATAAACAGGCTCAGGTCGGCGGAGCAGAGCGAACACCAAAAGCCTCATCGTGGCTGTGCCCAGAGCCTCACTGCAGGCAGCCGGCGACTTCTGCAGCGACTGCCAGAGATGGTTGTTCCCTCCTGGCTGGGGTCCCTGCGAGGGGACCTGCTGAGGGAACCTGGTGAGGGACTGGGGGGAGTCAGAGAGGCACTGCAGGTCCCCTCGGGCACACCGCTGCATTTCCCTGGCTCCAACCCACCCCTGTGCCCGACAGAAACACCTGCAGGAGAGGGTGCTGCACTGGCCCAGCTGCCTGGGGCTGGACATGGCCCCGCAAGGGCCCGAGGACCCTCCGCAGGAGCTCGGCTGTTGGCAGGTGCCCCGGGGAGAGCTCAGGCCAAAGTGCCAGCAGTCGCATGGCTGCTGCCAGGGCCTGGCGGCCCCACCGCCCGCGGGGCTGCAGCCCCGTCCCCTCGCCCGCAGCGGCCCTGCCCGCCTGCACTGCGCCGGGGCTGCAGCATGCCCGGCATGGCACAGGTTGGCAGGCAATGGCACGGCTTGGACCGGACAGGCAGGGCACGGTACGGGCAAGACCGAGCGGACCAGCTCGGCTCGGCTCGGGTCGGCACGGCTCGGCACGGCACAGCTCGGCACTGCA
>JASVER010000090.1:3537040-3555731 GCA_030449065.1 Oceanodroma leucorhoa | reverse complement strand
CGCGCAGCCCCGCCCGCCCCCGCCGACACCCGCGGGCCCCGCGCGGACCCCGCGCAGACCCCGCCGTCCCGTCCGACCCCCCGGGCCCAGCCCCGGCTCCGGCCGTCCTGCGACAGCAACCTGCGCCCGGCCCCGGGGCCCCCGCTGCGGCGCCCTGCCCGCGCCCTGCCCGGCACCGGGAAGTCCTCTCCCGCGGCCGCCCAGGCAGCCCCAGGCCGCCGCTGCCCGGGGTCCGCACGGGGCTGAAAGCCCCCCCCAGCGCCAGCCCCAGCGCCCGCCGCGTGGGGCCGCCCACGGGCAGAGCCGGCCGGGAGGGACGGCAGCGAGGCGGCCTCACGGCCCTGGCCCCGCGAGGGGCGGGTGGTCCCGCAGCTCTGCACCGAGCAGCACGGCCGGCTGCGGCCCCCACCTGCTCTGTCCCCGGGACCCGATCCAAGGTCCCCGGGACCCTGTTACCCCAGCGCCGCTGCCAGCCCCACGCGTGACGCTGGGAAGGGCCAGGCGGCACCGAGCACCTGCCCGGGATCCGGTCCCTCCCTGGCGCTGTGCAGGCAGCTCTGCCGTCCGCAGCCCCACGTTAGTCCCGTGGGTGCCCAGCCCCACAGCACCCCCTCCCATCCATCCCCCCGGGAAGCTGCATCGACAGCCCAGGGGCCACGGAGCAACGTGGGGTGTGATATGGGCCAGCCCAGGGGCTCTCCGGCACGCTGCCCCAACCCCTCAACATGCACCCTGCCATGGTGGCGGCCGACCCACGGCRCAGGGTTGGTCCTGGGGCGCCTGCTGGCAGGGCCGGGCCACTGGCTGTCCTCTGCGAGGGCGCAAGGTCACAGCTCAGCCGGGGAGCGACGCCATCCCTGCGCCTCCCCTACGGGGCCCCTGCAGCATGCCCACCCCAGCTCTCCCATGGCCAGGCCTGCTCCTCGCCTGGCCCGCCCGGCCCCCTGTGAGTAGATCAGCTGCCGAGCCGATAAGCTGTTCCTGGAGGGCCACGGGCTCCAGCCGCAGCTCCAGCTCAGCACCGGCTGCTCTGTTGCTGGCGCAGCCCATGGGCCAGGCCTAGCCACCCTGGGATGCCACGGGGTGACAAGTGGCCCTGCACCCACCCACCACTGGGTCCAGCCCTGCACCACCCCACCACAGCTGGGGTCCTGGGCAGGGGGCCCCAGGGGCTGGAGCCCGCTCACGGGGGCACAGCCCGGCCTGGCCATCGTGGCGCCCGTCCGGCTGCTTGCCGCCTCCCACCAGCGCCCTTCGCCGAGGGCGCAAGGTCACAGCTCCACGCAGCGCGGTGCTGCCGTCGGCCGGGTTTCTGGGATCGATATGGCTCTGGTGACGGTGCAGCCCCGCCACCATGTCCCCCGGGCACTGCGAGGAGACAGCCTGCCGACCCCAGCGCCCGCGCCCACTGCAGCCTGGTGGGCCGCTGCCACTGAGGGCTAGCCGCAGCCTGCCTTCCCCAAGCCCTCGCACCAGCCCGGCCACATCCCTGCAGCCCACCCTCCTCCACGGTTCCCCGAGAAGCAGCATGCGGTCTCGCCCCCCGCAGCTGTCCCCCCACATGCCAGCTGTGATCCCGGCTCTGTCCCACTGCCGATCCCGCGGGAGCAGGGCCTTGCTCCGACAGACCCCCGGGATGGGGACGGGGCAGGGGAACTCCCTGGGAGCCCCAGGGGAGAGCCTGGGGATGAGGGAACCTGCCCGGGTGGCTGAGCCCCGCTCCCCGCTCCGCACCCGCAGTCCCCTAAGCCCCGCAGCCCTGCACGAGCCCCGCTCCAGGGGTCCCCGCTGCCTCTGAGGGGCCCGGCTGACCGACCGCCGGCCCAGGGCCATTCTGCAACCCCCCACGGTGGCCCGACGGCCCTGCCCTGCGCTCCCCTGCCCTGCCCCACGGATCCTCCCCACGGACCCTGCCCTGGGAACCCTGCCCCACGGACCCTGCCCGGCCCCGTGGACCCTCCCCACGGACCCTGCCCTGCCCACGGACCCTGCTCCACCGGTTCTGCCCTACAGGCTCTTCCCCACAGACCTCTCCCCACGGGCCCTGCCCCGCCGGACCCTGCCCCACGGAGCCCCCCCGGCGCCCGCCCCGCCGGACCCTGCCCCACGGAGCCCCCCCGCCGCCCGCCCCGCCGGCCGTGCCCGGGCGCTCACCTCTGCCGTCGCGGCCGGGCAGGCGGCCGCCCCCCGCCCCGCGGTCGGGTCCGCGGGCGGCCGCGGGGCCGTGGCGGGGCAGCGCGGTGACGGTGAACCGCCGGCTCATGGCCCCGCCGCCTCCACAAGTGGCTCCGGGCCCCGGCGGCCGCCGAGCGCGGCCCCGCCGGGCGCTGACCGGGGTCCTAGTGCCCGCGGCACCGCCCGCCGCGCCGCCCCCGCGGCTGCAGGGCTGGCACGGCTCGGATCGGCTCGGATCGGCTTGGCAAAGTTCGGCTCGGCTCGGCTAGCCTAAGCTCGGCTCGGCACGGCTTGCCTAGCCTAAGCTCGGTTCGGCTCGGCTTGGCTCGGCACGGCTTGGCTAGCCTAAGCTCGGCTCGGCTCGGCTCGACGGGACGGACCGCGGGGTCGCTCCGCTCCGCCCCGCCCGGCCCCGCAGCCGCAGCCGCCGCCGCACGAGGGTTGCTGGGACCGGACCCCGGCGGGACGGGAGGGGGCCGCGCTCTGCCCCCGCCCTGCGCGGAGCCGCGGCCGCTAATTACAGCTAATTACAGCCCCGGGGCTGCGGCCGCCCCACCCTGCCATGGCCCCGGGCAGCCCCCGGTCACGGCCCCACGGGCCGCGCTGGGACAGGCCGGGGAGGGCGGCTCTGCAGGGCCAGGCCGCAGCGGGGGGTCCGGGCCGCCGGGGGGGGGGGTCCGGGCCGCAGGGGGGTCCAGGCTGCAGCGGGGCCCGGCCTCACGCCGTGTCCCAGCCCGTGACAAACGCCCGTCCCTCACCGCCGGTGGAGAGCCAAGGACACAGGGCAGGGCTGGGGGCTGGCGGGTTATGGGGCAGCCAGGGCTTGGGAGGGGCCGGGGGGCAGGAGGGGGTCTGGAGGGCAGAGGGTCACTGGGGGCTGCGTGTGGTGTGAGGCTGGTGGCAGGGGATGTTGGGACTGAGGAACATCCTCCTGTGTGGGACCCAGTGTCCCTTAGGGATCCCAGAGCCCTCAGCAGAAGGGGGGCTTGGCTGCAGCCCCCCCTCGCAGTGACCCCTTCCCCGCCGACACCATCACCCCACACCTTGGGGGTTCACCGCGCCGTGGCCCCGGGGTGGCTGATGGAGCACTCGGAGGCTGTGTCCGAAGGATTGTCTTTATTAAAAACGGGCAGATGGAGGTTGGCAGAGCGGGCAGCAGGCAGGAGCGAGGCAGAGCCCCGCGTCCCCGCCCCGGCCGAGTCCCTGGGCACCAGCTCCCAGCGGAGCCCGGCCTGACCCGGCACGGCTGGCTCAGGAAAAAGACAAAAGTCGTTACAAATCTGTGTGCAGTTTGCACCAGGCAAACGCCTCTGCCCGGCGGAGCCGGCGCTGGCAGGGGCAGCACGATGCCAGCTGTGGTGAGAGTCCTGCTCCCCCGCTGGGGCTCCCCGGGCTGGGCAGCTCCCGAGGGGCAACCCCAGGACTCCCTGCCCCTTCCTGCCGGGGAGACGGCAAAGCCCCCACCTTGGCAGGGGCTGCCCCACAGCCGCGAGGCTGCACCGACCCTGCACGGACCCCGGCCCTGGGGGGTCAGGCTGCGACATGGGAGCGGTGGGCAAGGAGCAGCGCGCCGGCCAGAGCCGGGCAGCTGGTCAGGTCCTCAGTGCTGGGGGCACTGCAGGATGTCATACTTGACGTAGCCCACCCGGTCCACCTGGTAGCGCGGCGTCATTCTCCAGTAGAAGCTGCCCTGGCAGAAGTGGTACTTGTCTGGGAGAGGAGGGAGGCGGAGGGAATGGAGGGTCAGCAGGAGGGCGGCCATGCGAGGACCTGTCCCGGCAGCTGCCTGAGCAGTGCGGGCACGCAGGGATCTGGCCCCGGCAGATGGCCCTCGCTAGGGCCTGGCCAGCCCCCCTGCAGGGACCCGCCAGGGCTGATGGCGTGCCCTGCCTGCGAGCATCCCGAGCCCAGCACCGGGGCAATGCAGCCCCTGCCCGCAGGAAGCTCGGGGCAGCGCRGGGGTGACGGCACGGCCCCCACCTGCCAGGTCCCCACTCACCTTGGTAGAGGAAGACATTGCGTGCGTCGAGGGGGACGCCGGTGAAGACGTTGTCGGTGGCACGGGGGTAGCCCTTGTCCACCCTCTGGACCTTCACATCCAGCCTGTGGGGAGAGCAGAGCTGTGCTGAGGGCTGCCGGGAGCCCCCCCCGTCCCAGCCCCCCACAGGGGGAGCCGGCAGGCACCACCACAGCTGCCCGGACCCGCTCACCTCCAGTAACTCTCCCCGCTGAAGAGCAGCACTTTGCCGCGGCCCCGCTGCAGGGCCCCTGAGATGCGCCCGGCTTCCTTCCCGATGCCCAGCTTCTCAATACCCCGGGGACCCAGCACGCTCTTGCCAGAAAACACCCAGAACTGCCGACCTGCAGCCAGGAGAGAGCACGGGCGTCAGCCGGCCCTGAGGGCGCCAGGGCAGGAACAGGCTCCTCGCGACGCCGGTGGCACCGGGGCCAAGAGCAGCAGGGGCAGAGCTCACCGGCGAAGAAGAAGACCCGCTTGGTGAGCACGTCCTGGAAAGCGGCGTCGATGATAGCTGGGAGGCCAGGCCAGGTGTCTGCGACGGAGAAGGCGCCCTGGATACCTGACTTCCAGAAGGATGAGCGGGTCCAGTATTTCCTGATGGGGAAGGACAGCCGTCCTGGTAACCTCGGCCTGGCACAGCCCCGTGTCCCCCCATGCTCCCGGCACAGCCCCGTGTCCCCCCACGTCCCCTCGTTGCCCCAGCACTTGCCAGGGCAGGAGGCGCCGGGTGCTGCCACTCACCCATCCTTGAAGAAATGCAGCTCCCCATTGATCTCCGTGATGGCGTCAAAGTTGTTCTCCATGCAGGCGTCCTGGCTGGGGTCCACGGGAACGGGCTCGGCCGTGGGCTCTGGCGTCTCCTCCTCCTCCTCGGTGGTGGAGGTGCTGCCAGCCTCCGTGGGCATGGGCTGGGGCTCCTCAGTGGGCACAGGTGCTGGGGCGGTGGGCTTGGGGCCGGAACCACGACCTGAGCGAATACAGGGGAGGGCATGAGGCTGGGGGCTGGCCCAGCGCCGTGGAACCCCCGGCATGCCCGGCCGTGGCACAGCTGCTCACCGTAGAGGTACTGGATGCCCCGGACATCATCTGGATCCAGCTGGAAGTCCTGGACGTAGCTGTACATGGGGTACATCAGGGCCTCGCGCACACTGGAGTGGTCCAGCCCCAGCGAGTGCCCAAACTCATGGGCAGCCACCAGGAAGATGCTGTAACCTGGGGGAAAGCACTGGCCTCAGCGCCCGGCGGGACGGGACACACCAGCCGGGGACTGCGACCCCTGTGGGGACCGCGCCAGCACGGCGTGGGGCTGGAGGGGGCGGGCAGGGGGGCTGGTACCTCTGTCCGGGCAGAAGCCCCACTTCTTGTCGGTGTCATAGTTGCTGGTGGTGGCACACCAGAGCTTGCCGTCCTGCCGGCCCTGGCTGGTGCAGGCGCTGTAAGACTGCCCCAGGAAGGTGAAGGGGAAGACGCACGGGTCCCCTTGGGAGTTGCCACCGATCACCGCCGTGTCTGCAGCGCAGCGTCAGTGGGGCTGGCCCCGGCCCCCAGGACAGCGCCGAGACCCCTCAGGTACCTACCCTGTGCACCATGGCTGGGGACCGGCCACCCCGTGTGCTCCCTCCCCACACACCCCCCCCCGCTCGCACCTCGGTTGGGGCAGAAGCCGTATTTCTTGTCCTGATCGAAGTTGGCGGTGGTGGCACACCAGCGGTAGCCGTCGCTGCGCCCGTCCGTGGTGCAGGTGTCGTAGGAGGTGCCATCGAAAATGAAGGGGAAGATGCAGGGGGACCCGTCACTGTTGCCACCGTTGGTGTAGAGGACTGCAAGGCGAGGAGGGGTGAGGATGGCCCCGGGCACCCGTGGGGCTGGGCAGGGGCTGTAGCCGCTGCTACTCACGTTCGCTGGGGCAGAAGCCGTATTTCTTGTCCCGGTCATAGCTGGCGGTGGTGGCGCACCAGGGCAGCCCGTCCATGCGCCCCTCCGTGATGCACCGGGAGTAGGAGCGGCCCTCAAAGACGAAGGGGAAGTGGCAGTTGGTCCCGTTGGCGTTCCCGTGGCGGGTCTTCACCACTGCTCCAGAGAAGGGCGGCTCAGCCACGGGGCTGGGGCGGGCGCTGTCGGCCCCCCCCGACCATGCCGGCCCTGCCCTTACCTAAGCCGGCTCCCAGCGTCCAGAGCTCATCGTCATCGAAGTGGGCATCGCCCCAGACCCCCTGGCCCGGGGGAAAGGCGTGGGCCAAGAGCCCGTCCTTGCCGTCGAAGGGGTGCCCATCCCCGTGCTCTGCGGGGACAAGCACCCTCAGAGCCGGCCCCGCCAGAGCAGCCCCCACACCCCCAGCACACGCACGGACCCTGAGCACACGAGCCCTGCGCACCCCCTGCGTGCCCGCACATGCAGGTGCCTGTTGGCATGTGCAGGGGCWGAGGGATCCCGGGCACCCAGGGACACGGCCTGGGGAGACACGGCATGACGGTCCCATGGGCAGGGCGTGTTGCCAGCCCCTTCCCCACGGCTGAGCCAGCTCCCGGCTCCCTGCCTGCCCGCAGGACGTCACCTCGGCTGCCGAACATGATCATGATGTCTGCCTCGCCACTGTATATCTGGGTGAAGGTGAGAGGGGTCACGTCGCTCCACACTTTGAACGCCCTCTTGAAGGCGTCATCAATCACGGCACGGTCCAGGTCGGGGGAGTAGTTCATCACCCTGCCGAGGGGGAGGTGGGGGGGTCAGCATTGCCAGCTCCCGGCTCGTGCCGCAGGAGTGACCCTGCTCCGGGCGCATGGCGGGAACGTGCCCCTGCCCTGGGAGGGGACAGCAGCACTGGCACGGCCAGGCAGAGCAGCCGGCCACCACCCTCAGGCCAGGGCTCAGATGCTCTCCCAGGTGCCGGGGAACAGATGCTACCGCTGTGCCGGCTTGGCCCTGGCTGCACCGAGACCCAGCTGTGCCGGCAGTGCCGAGGCACGGCCAGCAGGCTGAGCTGAGGCTGCCGCCCTCGCGCCCGTCTCCATCCATCGGGTGACCGTCGCCCCTGGGGCACGAGGCTCCATCTCTTGGGGCAGAGACTCACCGGTACGTCAGGTCCATGTGGTCCCACTTGAGATCTCCCTCGAAGGTGAGGAAGGTTCCCACGTCGGGGACGCCGCAGCGGGGGGCTCGCATGGCCTCCAGCGTGCCAGCATCCAGCTCCCCCGTCTCCTCCAGGCCCAGCTGCTTCTGCATCTTGCGCAGCGCCTTGCCCAGGGACACGTGCTTGCTGCCCGTCCTCGCCTCCGCCTCCGTGGCATAGCCGAACCGCAGCAGGTAGCTCTGGGGAGGAAAGGCAGCTGGAGGGACTGAGCGAGGCAGAAGGGGGCTCAGGCAGTTCTGGGCACCGCGCATCCCCGGCGCCCAACCCCAGCCCGGGTACCTCCCGGGGCGCAGGGAGACAGGCAGCTCCCGAGCTCGGCCTGCAGCCCCGTGCTGCTGCCCCGGGAGCCCCTTGGGGTCCTGGGTGCCGGGAGGGGGCCGTGGGGCCGCGCTCCCCTCACCTCTGCCAGCTCCAGGTCCGACAGGGTGCTGACCAGCTCCCCCGGGAAGGTGACGACCGCCTGCGGCTTGCTCTGGAGAGGGGCGGCGCCGCAGGAGAGGGCCAGCAGCCCCATGGCGAGCGGGGCCAGGAGCATGAGTTCCATGGTGCGGCGGTGGCAGGAGGGCTGTGGCTGTGCCGGGACCCCGCCGCTTGCTCTGGGTGCTGCGCCGGGCTCCCACTCCTATTTATGTGGCGGGGAGGCCAGTGAGTCACCCTCAGACCCCTCAGCCGCCGACTCACGCTTCCTTCCCACGGTGACGAAACACACACTCAGGCTCCTCCGTTCCCTGCCTTAACTGTTTCATCACCTTGTTTACCAAACACACTCGGTCCCGCGGCCACGCAAGGTGCGAGGACGGCGCGAGGGAGGGCAGCCGGGCAGCTGCGCCAGGGCACGGCACAGCCCAGCTGCCCTGGGGCTGCCCTGTGGCGGGGTGGCGGGCAGCGAGGGGCACTGCCCCGCTGGCCCCGAGGCCATGGTGGCAGCAGGGACAGCAGGGGGTTGCAGAGGCCAGGGGCTGGCTCGGCGCTCGGGACCTTGCAGCCGTGTTGCCGCACTGGCCAACGCTGAGCTCGGCCGGCCGAGGGCTGATGCCGCCAGAGCSAGACCCACGGGGGTCTGGGTGGGCACTGGGGCTGCGTGGGCAGAGCTGGCAGGAGAACCCCTGCCCAGAGCCCCGGCGCCTGCAGCCCACCTGCCCGGGAGCAGGACGCCAGAGCTCGGACCCTCACCAGGACACAGCATCCGTCCCCGTGTCCCCCACTGCAGCTATGTCACCCCGGTGGGGCAGTGTTCCCGGTATAGGAGATCCTTGTGTCTCATCACCCCACGGGTGCCACTAAGCCTGTTCGCCGGCAGCCGCCTGGCAGAGCCCTGCGGGACTGGGGCAGTGCCTGTCCAGGAGCAGCTCTGTGCCTGGGGACACTCTGGTAGGGCCCATGGGACATGGGGGTGCCCCGTCCTTGCCACCAGCTGCTCCGCAGGGCATTGCTGACTCAGGTTCCGGCCCGGCGCAGCACAAACCTCGCCATGGATGGTGTTTTCTTGTTTCTCCCAAAGTGCCAACGCTTGTGGGAATGGGAGTGGTGAAGGGGAAAGCAAACAGGGACGAGGAGCGAGGAAAACAGATGGCAGAGCAGAGGGAAAGGCGCAGCGTCAGCCGGGGGAGGCAGGAGGGCTGGTGCAGCCCAGTGACGCTGCCCGAGACACAGGTCCCAGGACAGGTCCCCCTTCCCCAGCTCTCACTAAGCCCGGGCTGCACCCCTGCAGCCACCCCCGGCTCTGCATCACCCCAGGCTCTGGCTGAGTTTTGCAGGAGCCAGCAAGGCTGGGGGACGGCGAGAGGAGAGGGGCTGCGCTCCCCTGTGCCCTTGCAGAGGAGCCCTGACGCCCGAGGGAAGGCTCATCCCTGGGGGAGCATCACCCATGCGGGGCAGAGGGGCTTACTGAGGGGGCTCACCCCAGGCTCTGCCCCGGACCCCTCCCCACCCAGCCGGGGTCCCATGGCCCTGCTCCCAGCGCAGCTGCGTGCAGTGGAGCTGCTGAGTGGCGGGCGCCCAGTGCCGGTGTGAGGCAGTGCCAGGGCCGTGGTCGGCCGGGCGCAGGGAGCTCACCGGCAGCGTGAGCCCCGCCGGGAGGAAGCGGTGCTGAGAAATCGTGGGCTTGCCTCACTCCCTGCCACAGCCCTGCAAGAGCAGCCCCGGTTCTCAGCAGGGGGAAGTTGCTCCACAAGCAGCTGCTGTCCTGTGCCCCAGTGTGACAAACACATCCAGCCCGCGGTGCCTGTGCGCAGCCCCCTCCCAGCGGGACGCAGGCCAAGGATCCCCCCAGCCAGGCCACCCCCACCGTACCCCCTCCCTGTGGGGTCCAGCCTGCTGCCCCTCACCCCTGTGCGTGGCACAGSTCTTTGCAAGGCAGGAGGCAGCGGCTCCCCGCGCTCCCCACCTGGCCAGCAGCCGGGGTGAGGACGGGGCTCTGCCGAGGCACCCCGAGGCCCCCGCTGCAGCTGATGGCTCCTGGGGTGCTCAGGGAGCAGGCACTGCTCCATGTCCTCCGCTCTCCAGGCTGCCAGCACCTCAGCCCACAGCACATGGAGCCGGTGCCAGAGCTGGATGCAAAAGCACCCCTGGGAGGATGCACCCCTGGGACAGCCCAGGCAAGGGGACGTCTGACACCGGCTCTGGGGCGCAGCCAGGGAGGCCAGATCCGGCCCTGGCCTCTCTGGGGCGCAGCCAGGGAGGCCAGATCCGGCCCTGGCCTCCCTGGCGCTGTGGCAAATCCCTGGGCCTTTCCCATGCTATTCCCATCCCTCATTTCCACCACATGCAGGAGCCGCAGCTCCTGCAGCCTGAGCACACTGCCACGGCACCGCCCGCACCGCACCGCACTGCACCGCCCGCAGCACCCCTGAGGGCAGAGCCATGGCCGAGCAACGCTGACCGGGGCAGGGCTCGGAGGCGAGCAATGGCAGGAGGAGCCGAGAGCCAGGGCTCTGCACGCCGTGCAGCCTGTCCTGGCAAGCCTACGCTTGCCTGGCCTCAGCCGGGTCTGGGGTGCATCGGCGGGTCTGTGGCTAAAGGCCCCGAGCATCCTCGAGCCGGGTGGCCGGGATCCTGGCGGGGGGCTGCCGGCTGCAGCTCTGCCCCCTGGCCCAGCCTGTCCCACTGACTCACGGCCCCACTTGCCAGCTTCCTCCTGGCACCGGCCCGGGGGATTTTCTGGTGACTCTCTGGAGGCTCTGCAGGGAGCAGGGGCAGGGCCGGGGCAGCAGGGAAACCCCCGCGTCTGGCAGCACCGGCAGACTCAGAGCTGGGCTGGGGAACTCCACAGGGACAGGCTCGGTGCTGCCAGCATGAACCCCGCAGGCAGCCCCAGCCCGTGCGGGGCCAGGCTGGGGAGCTGGGGCAAGGCACGGGTCCCTCGGCACAGGCACATGCAGAGGGATGCTGGGGGCAGCCGCTGCCACTGGTGGGAGAGGAAGGTGGTGGTGAGCATGGGCAGCGCAGCAGGCAGGAGAGGGCTTTTGGCTGCCAGGGACCCCAAGAGCATCTGGGTGCTGTGCCCAGCTTGCTTCTGACCAGGGGCACCGTTTACACCCAGAGCCCCCGTAAGGACGAATGATATGGAAAAACCCACGCGGACGTCCTGCATCCCAGCCGGTTGCCCGAGCCACGAGGCTGCCTGTCACCACCGGCGCCGCCAAAAGGGGAAGGAACAGCCACCGCAGCCCCTTCCCACACCCTTACTCATGGCCACCCTCACACAGGCGAGCACTGCGGGGAGACCCCCGTGGGAAACAGGTCCAGGGCCCCGGCTGGGGCTGGACGCCTGCCCGGATCCCTGCCAGCGCGGAGGCAGCAGCCCTGCCTGGGGCACAGGCTGCTGGGACGCTGCCGCACCTCGGCCAGGCTGCAGGTCTCCAGCCGGGAGGTGCTGGCTGGGCCAGCAGCGAGGTTTGGGAGGGCTGGATGGAGCCAGGGCCTGGACCCTCCCCAGCTCCATTGCCCCAGCGCAGGCGAGCAGGGTGGGGGCCAGCTGGGGAGGGAGCGCAGCACCGACTGACCAGGGGAGAGGTCCGACAGCCACGGCCGTGGGGTGCACCAGCGTGGCAAAGGTTGTGGGAGAGCCGAGGAGCAGGGGGCAAGGGGACACCCAGCTGGCACAGCTGC
The DNA here is from genome assembly GCA_030449065.1 of Oceanodroma leucorhoa. Lineage (NCBI taxonomy): Eukaryota > Metazoa > Chordata > Aves > Procellariiformes > Oceanodroma > Oceanodroma leucorhoa. The sequence continues at coordinate 3,544,295 of JASVER010000090.1, read as the reverse complement.
TGCCTCCTACCTGGGGACCCCAAAGAGCCGGGCAGGGGACAGGGGGGACGCCGGAGTGAAGGGCAGGCCCAGGCGTGTGGATGGCATCGGACGCCCTCCCGGCGCGAGGGGCCAGGCAGGCGGCGGCAGAGGGGAAGCGGGCGGGAGGGAGTCAGCATCTTGTGCGGGTGAGACAGCGCCAGGCCGGGGAGAGCACGGCGCCCGCCGCCGCGGGGAAGCACGGCCCGTGCGGAGGGCAGGGAGCTGCTGGGACCTGTCAGCCGCCACACACTGCCAGCGCCACGGCCACCGCGGCAGAGCCAGATTCCCTGGCCGGTGAGCAGGGTGCCGGCTCATGCCCCCAGCCAAGCCGTGCAGCCGCAGCTGGCAGCCCCGCAGCCCCGAGCCGCAGCGCCCCGAGCCCAGCCCTGCTCCCATCCCATGTGCTCCGCAGCACCCCGTGCCCAGGGAGCAGAGCTACCGCCCTGGCCACCACCAGCCCGCCATATGGCACGGTGTCCCGGGCGCAGGGACGCTTGGCACGGGAGCGAGACCGAAGGCACAGGGAGCAGCTCTGCGTCAGAGGCTCGGAAGCCCCGTTGCTCCTGCTCAAGGGCTTCAGACAGAAACAACATTCCTGCACACGCTTCCCGTATCTGCTGCCCCGACGCCGGGCCACGCGTGGGCTGGGGTCGCGTCCTACAGCTGGGCCCAGGCCCCTTCTTGGCAAACCACGCCGCATACCACGGCCCCGCGGCGCTCCCGGCACCGCGGGTCCCCAGACCTGCAGGCCTTTCCCGCCGGCCCGGTGCTCCGCAAATGCACCTGCTCGTCCCCCTGCCCGTCCCTGCCCGACCCTGCCTTCCCCTCGCCTCCCCTGGGGAACTCCCCACCCCCTCAACACCAGCTTCTTGCCAATCCTTCGCCCCTGTTTGCCTGGCAGGAGGTGGCGTCCTGCCCCCCCGCCCCGCTGCCCCCCCAGCCCCGGTGTCGCTGCTCTCCGCAGCCTCTCGTCTGGGCGAGGATGACGCAGCCGGTGTCAGCCGGGCGGATCACCTCCRCCCTGCAGGCACTGAAACCAGCCCTGCAGTTTCACCACTCGGCAGCACCGATCCCAGCTGCAAACCGCACATGACGGATCCCCCCAGCCGTCACACCGGCTCCAGGCACCCAGGTGGGTGGCACAGTCACCTCCCCGCATGGGGCTGGGACATCCCCGCTCCACGAGAGCTCCAAACACGGTGGTGCTCGTGTTTCATGACTTGCTTTGCTGTAAACTCATTCCCATCCCCTGAACCTTGTCCCGTCTCAGCTTTTGCCTCCGGCATTGACCAACTTTAGTTCTGCTGCTCCCCCAGGAGTGGGACCGCAGCGCRTTCAGGCACGAGAGGGGCCCAGGGCTGCCCCGGCCCCCGTGGGCTGCACAGGGCAGCACCAAGACTTTGTCACCTGCCGTGGCTTTGGGAAGGGGTGTCCACAGGCAGCTCTGCTGCCATCATCCCTTGAGCCACCTGGAGCCATCCCCTCGGGGGTGACCTGCYGGATAAGGCCCGCGGAGACTGTCTCCTGCCCCCCACGGGGGTAAGGCAGGGGCCGTGAGGAGAGCGGGGCAGGACAGGGGTGGGCGGCCACAGGCTCCTCGAGGCACAGCTGCTGCACTGGACTGTCAGCCGGCACGGCACGGCACGGCACGGCATGGGTGGGCAGCGCTTTGTCCCCGGCGGTGAGATGGGCACGGCAGCTGCCTGCTAAAACGGGAAGAGCAGCAATTGTGACAATGACGGCGAACCTGCCTGCCTGTCCGGCATGCGAAGGGGATGACGCGGCACCAGGAACCCACCGGCTTTCAGTGATGAAACAGCTCAGTAATAAGAAGCGGGGTTTGTAGAAGGTGAAATATGGGCAAAACTGGTTGTATTTAATTGTAAACTCCAAAAAGCAGAAGGAAGAGTGGTAGATGCAACACGCTCCGATTTCAGTAAAACATTTGACAACTGTTCTAACGCTTGCTGCCAAATTAATTCAGAGCAGCTCAGTTGTCAACACAGGCATATGGACAAAACCCAGGCAGCTCAGGGAATGGCAAACGGCCTGGCCGTCAGCCGGGGAGCTGCCGGGGCTACATGACCCTTGGGGCCTTTTAAAACCTCTTCTGCAGACGCGGGTGCCACGGGAGGGGAGGAAGGCAGCCGCCGGGCTGCGGGAACACTGGCGATGGAGAGAGCTCCCGTGCTGCCAGGGGAGGAGAAGGGCTGGAGAGCACCCGGGTAAGAGCCACCAGCCCTTCGGGAGCTGCCGAGCCCCGAGCCCTGCGGGCACCTCCGAACACCACGTGGCAGAGAGCCGCCCTGGAGCCCGCCCGCTCAGTSCTGGGGTCCAGCGACCCCCTTCCATGGGGCAGGAGTGGGGGGACCGACCAGACCAACACCGCACCCGGCCGCTGCCCGGTGGGGCTCAGGACCGTTGCCGTGCGAGAGCCACGGGGCCCCTCTGGCCTCCGAGGGGGTCYGGCCGCGGGCAGGGCTGCGGGGCCGGCGCAGGCTGGGAGCCCCCGCGGCAGCTCCACGGGCGCTCGGCAGGGCAAAGCCCTGCGCAGGCGGTGGGCACAGGCGATGGGAACGGCCCGGCACAGCACGTGTTTAAGGCCCCTAGGGCCCTGCTACACACACAGTTCTCCTGCCCACCTTGTTTATTTTACTTATATTTCAGTAATTTGCTGATTACCCTTTTTTAACTAACCAGCAGTGATGAATCAGCAGCGCAGGAGAGCATGGAAGCCAGCGGCCTTGGACCGTGGCTCCGAGGTCTCAGGTTCTGGGAAGGAAGCCACAGGATCCCTCCAGAAGGGAAAAAAAACAACCAGCAGCAGCAGCAGCACTTCTGGCAGGCGAGGAGGGGCCGGGCAGGGCCGCAGCTGTTTGCGTTTCAGCAGCTCCACACGCATCCTGGAAAGGCCGTCGATGGTCCCGAAGCCCTGCGGGAATGGCAGCCACGGCTCCGACCCGGGCGCGAGACGAGACACACGGGACGGGCAGCGTATGGCACGGCTCAGCGCCGCCATCACTCCAGCCCGCGGGCAGGACAGCGGGCACCGACGGCCCGAGAGGCAGGGGGACACAAGGGGGGCCCGGCAGCACGCCGGAGCACCCAGCAGAGCAGCAGCAGGGAGGGAGCTGGGCTGTACGCTCCTTCCGGAGCTGGCCCGGCCACACAGCACCACCTCGCCCGAGGAGAGCCCCGCTGTGCCCCCGGCGCAGCCGCCGGCAGCACCTCCCGGCCCCCCAGGCCGGGCAGAGCCTGGCCAGCGAGCCGCCTCCTGCCAGAGGGACCTTGCGAGGATATAAGTGGTCTCACCATGGGCTGTCGTCGGCTCCTCCGAGCCCCTGGGGAGCCGCTGGGAGCGGCTCCTGCCTGTCTCGGGAGCGCCCTGCCCGAGCCCAAGGGTGGCATTACGGCTGAGGCCGCGGGTTCAGCCGCAGCCTCGGCGGCCACAGAGAACAGGGCATTATCCTACGACACTCCCACCYGCGCCAGCACCCCGGGAAGCAGAGATCCCAGCAGGAACAGCCGGCACCGGAGGCAGGCTGCTCCCCGCGGAAGCGCCGGTGGCCCAGCAAGCCCGGGACACACGGCAGAGGAGCCGGAGCGGTGCCCGGTGGGAAGCTGTCCCGGCTTGCTGCCACCCCAGCAMAGAGCAGTCCCCCGGGAGACCCCCAGGCGCCTTCTTCAGGAGCCGCTGTTGCTGGGAAGCAGCTGAGTGGTGAAGCAATCTGGTGTGAAGAAAAACCCATTTCCTGCAGCAAGGGCTGTTTTGCTCAACATTTTACAAAATGTGCTGATGCAACTGCCCTTCCCAGGTGGGATATAAATACGAGCCTGGTTGATGTGGATTAATGCCCTGCAGCTACACAAACATCGCCAGCAATGTTTTCTTTAAAAAGAAAAAAGGAAACAAGGAGGAACAAACAGCACAGACGACAAAATCACTGACTCTGGAAGTCTGGGGGCTCGGGTTGCAGCAGGGGCGCAGCCCTGGGCACCGCGCTCAGCACAAGCCACCACCTATTCTGGGACACTGACCGAAGCCATTAGCTCATGGAKAAGCTATTGTGGGAGCAGGGCAAGGCCACGCGGCGGGTCAGTGCGGTGAACAACCGGCCAGACCAGCACAGCCAAGGGGTGCCGGCAAGAGCGGGACCCCGACCAGAGTCGCTGGGTCGGTGCGTCTCGCCCTGCCCCGAGCGGCAGCTGGCCTGGCTGTAGCTCCTTCCAAGCGCCGTAGCCAGGCTGGAGAGCGCGGAGCTGGGAAACCTTCCACCTCCTGGGACAGCCTGTCAATGCAGCTGATCAACGGGCCTGCTAAAAATCACCTTCATATCCCACTCGAGTCTTAGCACTTTATTCTCCAGGCACAAGCGTTTGTGTCGTCTTCTCAGCCTGTTCCCAAAAGGCCTTTAACCTGGCGCTCCCCCTGCTAAGGTATTCGGACACACATCCCATGCGTGCCGCATCCATTTTTGGATTCTTTTAAGCCTCTTGCCGAGATTTCTGTGTGTTTTCTTTGGCCCTGAAATGATTTGAGGCACGGGAGCTGCAATGGCAGAGCATTATCAGAGGGGAGCTGTGCCTCCAGAGCAGAGCACGGGAGCCGTGCTTTGCCTGGCTTGGAAATTCTCCGCTCACCCCTGCTCGGGGGCACGCAGCATTTTTAAAAATAGCAGGTTACCCATCTCAGCAAAGCTCCTGTGGTACAACCCTTTGAGACATGAGGTCTCTCTGCAGGGTAACAGGGAAGCTTTAAGAAACTTTCCGTCAGTCAAGCCAGCATCAGGAGGGTCCGCGCTAGCCCCTGAGGCTCCCAGAGGTCAGGCTGCTTTGCCCCGAAACCATCACCCATTGGGAGAATCCTTCACTTCTCTCAGACAGCAGCTGACTGAAGGCAAAAAGAGAGGAAGCCTGCTGGTCTGACACAAATCCATCCCGCTCCCTCTACCTGGGAGGCAGCTTTTGCCAGGGGTTCCTCCAACCCACCCCCCCAAAAAAACCGCGGAGCTTTCCCCAACGGGAAGCACAGGGTCGCCCCAAGCCCACAGACGGAGCCAGCCCCACGGCCGGTCACAGACAGCGCTGGGYTGCTCCAGCCTGAGCCAGAGGGAGGACACCGCAGGGGGGACATTGTCCACAGGAGCCCCCCGCACCCTCCCCGGCTCCACCTCCCCCCCAGCAACTGCAGAGCTAGGCAGGGTTGCTTTAAAGAGGAGCAATGGGGGAAGGATCCCCGACCCCTCGGTCCCTCTGGGCTTCTGGCACGACGGTGATGGCCGCAGCCAGCTGCGTGCGGGGTCTCAGCACCCGAGTCGCTGGCAGGCAGCRCTGCTGCAGCAGCAGCACTCGTGCAGCCAGCCCCTTCTTGGCTGCCGCCACCCAGGGACGGGCTTCGCTGGTGCTGTCACCCCCTGACAGACGAGGGCATAAACCTTTCAAGGATGTATTTAATTAGCTTGAAAAAGGGCCGGAAGATGCACGCACACCAGGCTGGCGGTTCAGCGGCAGCTCCTCTGCCGCCTCTACCGGGCACACGGACCCTGCGCGAACCTGGGGCAGGAGGCGCCGGAGGGACACAACGGACCCACAGAGCCCCACAGAGGAGCCCTGGGCTGAGGGGGGATGAATCCAGCCACCGCCCTCCTCGCCCTGGACCAGAAGCACCACCGCCAAACGATGCAGGGTGCTGATCCAGCCCACCCTGCTCRTCCAGCACCCGGCCGCTCGGGTTCTGGCAGGCTCACTCCGCGCTTGCAGGCTGTGCCAGATGAGACACTGTCTGTCCTTCTGCAGCTGGCACCACGTCAGCACCAGCCCTGTGCCGGCTGTTCTGGCCAGCAAGACAATGCAGCTCCTCTGGACGGAGCCGCACTGCGGGCTACTCAGCCCTGGTGGCCCCGGGACCCGGGACGTGGCCGGGATGCAGAGCCTTGGCCCCCTCGCTTGGCGAGCGCGTCCCTTCCACAGGGACTGAGCAGCCAGGTTCAGGCCAAACATGTCCCAGCCTCGGAAGAGCGCAGGCACAACGCGGTTGCCTTTCTTCCAGAAAAAGCCCAGGACAGAGATGTTCTCAGTAGAGCATCGCAATATGAGAAAACATCGGCGAGAGCAAGGAGCCACCCAAGCCAGGGGTTCGTTGAAGACGTCAGCGCAGAGCGGGGGCCAGCTGAGCCAGGAGCCTCGGCCAGAAGAGGCCGAGCCCAGGCTCTCTGACCACAGCTGAACTCAGCTGGAGGAGACAGCACGTCACCGCGCTCGGCAGCGCTGCTGGAGAGCTGGGGCAGCGGCAGGCTCCYGAGCGCATCCCTGCAGGGACACGGCATCGTCAGGAGGTGCCGGCAAAGCCCCACCGCTCGCGGGGTGCTGGGAGCCCCCAGCCAGCCCAGAGCAGCCCCCCAGATTGTGCGTCTCGAGCACGGGCACCGGAAGCGCTGCCAGCGGCCAGCACCGCCGCCCCAGGCCCGCCAAACTGGGCGCCCATCGCCATCTGCGGCAGGGGGTAAACCAGCCCGGACGGCAGTTCGGTTACCGAGAGAACAGAGGCAGATGGCGACTGTTCAGCGGCACAACCGCCATCAGAAGAGGCAAGTTCGGCTCCTGTATGAGTGACAGAGCGAACCTACAGCACCTGCCAGGCGCCATTCCCACACCCGAGAGCGAGGGGAAGAGCGCTTAAGAGCCGGGAAGGGCACGGCAGGGGCCCCCGCAGCTCGGCCAGGGTCGCTCCCGGGAAGGGCGGCCCCAGCCGGGTCCGCAGAAGCGACCACGAGCCGCACCGGGCCCCGCGCCCACCGCGGGCTACGGAAAGGGAGCGGGAGCGCCGGGGCTGCGCGGCACCGCCCGATGTGCGGCCGCCGGCTGGGGGCGGGGCGGTGCCGGGCGCGGGCCGCGGTGCCGGTCGGTACTGCAGAACCTCCGCTCCGCCCGCGGCGGGACGCGGCGGCGGCTGGGGGCCGTGAGGGGGCCGCGGGGCACCGCCAGCGCGGCCGGGCCGGGAGCCTAGGCCCCAGCCTCCCACTTCCGCTTCCGCCTTCTCGTCACGTGACGGGCGCAACCCGGCGCGACGCCGACGCTCAGGGCCCGGGCGCCGCTTCGTGACGCCATGACGCACGGCTTGGGCACTGGCTCCATTATCCTTCCGCGGAGAAAGTAGTCCCCGGCGGGGCGCCGAGGCCTCCCCCGGCCCGCGGGCGGCGGGCGGCGCCGCTCGGTGCCGGGAGGCGGCGGCGGC
>JASVER010000090.1:3504684-3536495 GCA_030449065.1 Oceanodroma leucorhoa | reverse complement strand
CGGGGGCCCGGGCCGGGCGAGCCGCGTTGCGCGGAGCCGCGACCCCGCGGGCCGGGACCGCCGCAGCGGCCGGGGCCTCCCGGAGCGACCGGGAGCGGGCGGCGGGCTGCGGCCCTGACGGCGGCGGCCTCCCCTCTCAGGTCGAGCCTAGGCGGCCCCTGCAGGGCGGGCATGGAGGAGAATGCGGTGGAGAGCAGCAGCGACGCGGCCCCGCAGGCGGCGCGGGAGGAGCCCTCCGAGAGCGGCCTGGGTGTCGGGACCTCGGAGGCCGTGTCGGCGGACAGCAGCGACGCCGCCTCGGCCCCTGGACCCCTCTCCCGAGTGGATGACTCCGGCGTGGGCCAGAGCTCTGACAGCAGCAGCGTCTCCTTGGTAGGARCTAACAGGGAAGGTGGGGCGGCAGTCAGCTTGGGGAAGGGAGGGCGACTGTGGGTCTGGTTCCTGAGAATTTCTGTAGACGTTTCTGGCATCGGAGCTTCAGGAGCCAGCTCTGTAGCTCAGCAGCGTCGGCAGGCGCTGTTACGCTACTGGTCAGGTGTCTGCGTGCTGTTCTGAGGAGGAAAACTCTCCTTGGTAGCAAGAGCAGCCCTRGAGATCCGGGGTCCTTGGCAATACCAGAGGAGTTGCTCTGATGCCTTTCCTGGCAGTTCTGCAGTGATACTCGGGTGCCGTTTGCATACGCTGGCTCCCCCGAGGGCCTGGCCTGGCAAAGGTCTCTCAGCTGAGCTCTTCTGGCCTCTTTTTTTTCCACCAGGAAGAGGTGTCGGAGAGCAGCTCCAGCACAGATGCCATTCCCCGGATTTACCTGCCAGATTCATCTTCCATCGCCCAGTCCACCTTGGTCTCCAGTGTCTCTACCGTGAGCCAGTCCATCATGGTGTCAGAATCCCCACAAGTCCTGGTCCACTCCAGCGTCATCACTGATGGAGCCACCATCGTGTCAGACTCCACYGCGTCCACTTCCTCGGACCTAGGTTCTGCCATCGACAAAATCATCGAGTCCACGATTGGGCCTGACATCATCCAGAGTGAGTGCGTGGTCCCAGCTGCTCGCGTGCGTGGCAGACCTGCCCGCTCTCCCTCTGGAGAGCCCCGCGTGCCAGCGGCTCGGGGGGCTGGGGAAGGGAGCTGCTGCTGTGCCGGACCCTGGGAGGTGAGGGGGGGATATGTACGTGCATACATATGCACCCCGATCAGCCGGGGTTTCTCTTCTTGGCTTGCTGTAGTAGCTGGAGGGTTTGATGAGGAGCTTGTGGCTGCCGGACAGCCCTCCCTCTGTCCGGCTGCTCCTTCAGCCGCRGTGCCTCTGTCCCTGGAGCCAGACCTTCCTCACCCCTTCCCCGCTTGTGTCTGAATCTGGGAAAGCCCCCATGACTCTGCAGCCCCCGCGTCGGGCAGTTACCACTGTGCTCTCCTCTTCCTCCCAGGCTGCATCGCTGTGACCAGTGCAGAGGACGGCGGGGCAGAGACTACGCAGTACCTCATTCTGCAGGGCCCCGATGATGGTAAGGGTGCGCGCTGGGGCGTCCCGTGGTGGCTGTCTCTGCCTCTGAGCCTGTTCCGCAAGAGTGGGGCCTGGAGCAGGTATCCCAGCTACATCGGCCACAGTGCCTGTGCCAGAGTCCCCGTGGATGTGCTGGCTGGTGGGAGCTTGTTACTGAGCTCGTGTTCAGCCCTGTGCCCCTGCKTGCAGACTGGATGCAGGTGAGAGTCTGCTCCTTGGCTGAGCTGGTTTTGGTGTTTCAGGTGCCCCCATGGTGTCCCAGATGGCCACTTCTGCTCTGGCCAATAGCTTGGCGATAGAAGCTGTTGCTGATGGACCTACCTCCACATGCCTTGACCAGCCCGGCCCTTCTGACCCTTCTGAGCAGTTGGAAGGGCTGGAGCTGCCCGCACGGCCAGATCAGGCCCGAGAGGCGGATGGTGGGGAGGAGGTGGACCAGCCGGACATGGAGACCCTGGAAGAGATGATGGAGGTGGTGGTGGTGCAGCAGTTCAAGTGCAAGATGTGTCAGTACAAGAGTGTCTCCAAGAAAACGCTAATTAACCATATGAAAGAGCGGCACTTCCAGCCAGGTGTGTGCTAAGGGCTGAGGAAAAGTTATCTTACTGCAGACGGGCTCTGCTCTCTGCGGGGAAGAAGCAGGGAGGAGTATGAGTGTAAGGACCAGTTCCGCCATGCAGTCTGGTAAAGAGCTTTCGTTCTGTTCTCTGTGGCAGTGGGTTCAGCTCTGGCTTTGAAGAAAGGACGTCCACGAAAGGGGGGATCTGCTCCAAAGACTGCAGAGGAGGAGGTCCCAGAAGAAGAAGAAGATGACGATATCATGGATGCTGGTGCTATTGATGACCCTGAAGGTAGGACTCGTCCTCCCCGCATCTTACGTAGCTTGGTCCTTTCCCAGTCTCTGTCTGACGTTTTGGGCTACTTATCTCCAGAGGACAGTGACTATAACCCAGCTGAGGATGAGCCCCGTGGGCGACAGCCCAAGTACGGCCGCACTGTCCCCACATCCAGCGAGGAGAGGCCGCGTCGACGCCCGGGGAGACCCCGCAAGTTTCCTCGTCTGGAGGACATGTCCCAGGAYGTGCCCGAAGGTGAGGGAAGGGGGAGGCAGCAGCCCCAGGCCGGGCTGGAGCAGGGAGCAGTACATGAGCTCCCGGGAGCCCACGGGGCGGGTGTGTGACAGAGTGGTGCTGCGTTCTGCCAAGCAGGAGGGGAGGTGGAGCCCTTGGTGACGTCCCAAAGCACACCGAGCCATGAGCTGCAGAACTCGGAAGCAGCCAGTTCCTCTGGCCTGGAGAATGGGACCAGCGAGAGCCTGGTGGAGCCCAGCGTCAGCCAGTCTGACTCTGAGAACAAGGACCCTTCTTCCAACACCGGCCCCGAGGAGGCAGACGTCATCCCCAGGAGGCGAGGGCGGCCCTCCCGCCGCTTCCTGGGCAAGAAATACCGCAAGTACATGGGGCGCAGGTGAGGGGTGTGTGCCGAGCCGGCGCTGGGCCCTCTGGCCTGTGCCCAGGGCCGGTCCAGCCCCTGTTTGCCACCACAGCTCTGAGCCCCGGTCCTGTTCCCGCAGGTACTACTACAAGTCGCCCAAGCCCCTGATGAGGCCCTACCTGTGTCGGATCTGCGGCTCGCGTTTCCTCACGCACGATGATCTGCGTTTCCACGTCAACTCGCACGAGGCCAATGACCCGCAGCTCTTCAAGTGTCTTCAGTGCAGCTACCGCTCCCRGCGCTGGTCCTCCCTCAAGGTGAGTGCCGTCTGTCCTGCTCCCGTACCCGCAAGGGTGGCTGGGAGTGCCAGGTCTCACAGCCCCCACTCTGCTTCTCGCAGGAGCACATGTTCAACCACGTGGGCAGCAAGCCCTACAAGTGCGAGGAGTGCAGTTACACCAGCGTGTACAAGAAGGACGTCATCCGGCACTCTACAGTGCACAGCCGGGACAGGTAAGGGAAGTGCAGTCCTAGAGGCTGTCTTGCGGTCTGGCTGAACAGCACTAACACTGTTCCTCCTGCCCTGGGAGGGCAGCCATGGCTGCCCCTTCCCCTGACCTCTGCCCCTTTCCAAAACGTGTAGTTTTGGTGTCTGGGTGCAAGGGAGCTCGGACTTGGGATGTGGCTGACACAAGGGGTTTTTCTTCTTTCTTTTTCAGGAAAAAGAGGGCTGATCCGGTGAGTTTGAGTACCCTGTTGGCTTGTCTCTCAGCATTGTTATATGGGAAGAGGCATGTCTGGGTCTTCCACAAATGCTTGGTGCCTCGTTGAAGGCAGTGTTTCTGGATCACCTGAGGAAAGGCAGCCCAGGTCCTGCAGTGGGGAGAGGGTAAGCAGACTGGTTAGCCCCTCCCAGGTGAGCTCATCTTCATGCTCTCCCTGCAGCCCCCAAAGCTGAACTCCTTCCCGTGCCCCGTATGCAACCGTATCTACCCCATGCAGAAGAGGCTCACGCAACACATGAAGACGCACAGCACAGAGAAACCACACATGTGTGACAAGGTGAGGGGGGGACACAGCCTGGGGACGGGCTGGCGGCGAGTGAGGCCGGACGGGAGGTGAATGCTGCTTCGCTTTGTTCCGCTGCAGTGCGGGAAGTCCTTTAAGAAGCGCTACACCTTCAAGATGCACCTGCTGACGCACATCCAGGCCATTGCCAACCGCAGGTAGGAGACCGGCAACAGGCTGTGGCGCGCCCTGGTAGAGCCAGTGTCCCGGCTCCCCCTCAGGGGAGGACAGAAGGTCCCTGCTGCCCGTGTGACAGGCGGCGTTCTCCTGGCAGGTTCAAGTGTGAGTTCTGCGACTACGTCTGCGAGGACAAAAAAGTCCTGCTGAACCACCAGCTGTCGCACATGAACGACAAGCCCTACAAGTGCAGCTTCTGCAAATACTCCACCTTCCGGGAGGACTTCCTGGTCTCCCACATGGCTGTCAAGCACACGGGTGAGAGGAGCTGCCCGCCTGTCCCGTGCCCCGACATCCTACACCCTCATTTCTCCAGGAGGCGGTCAGAGCCTGCCTGCTCTCCCTGCTGTCCCGCGGGGACCCCCCTGCTTGACTCCCACCCCCTCCCTGTGTCCCGCAGGAGGGAAGCCGTTTGCTTGCGAGTTCTGTCACTTCACCACCAAGCACAAGAAGAACCTGCGTCTCCACGTGCACTGCCGCCAYGCCGACTCCTTTGAGGAGTGGGCACAGAGGCACCCTGAGGAGCCGCCCTGCCGCCGCCGCCCCTTCTTCACCCTGCAGCAGATTGAGGAGCTGAAGCAGCAGCACAGCCAGGTGCAGGCCCCGGCTGAGCCAGAGGCCAGTCCACCGGTGAGTGCCGTTGCCCGCGCCCCAGCTCCTCCTGGTGCTCACCGGCCCCGGCCGCGCTGTCAGCTCGCTCTCTCATGCAGGCGCCTCTTGGCCCCGTCACCTACCACGCGGTCCAGGCCGTCCCAGGAGCGGAGCCCCCCATCCTCTCGCAGGATTCCCTGGGAGGGGCCACCATCATTTACGGACAAGGCGAGTGAGCTCCCCGGGAAGGGGGTGGGGATGGGGAGGAGGTGGGTGAGCGTGTGCCTGACCCTCTCCTCCTGACCCGGACAGATGTGGCTGGATCAGCGGAACTGGCCACGCAGACCGCCCTGGATCTCCTGCTGAACATGAGCACTCAGCGAGAGCTGGCCACGGGCTCGCTGCAGGTGAGGTGGGCTGAGGGGGGGCCGTGCCTGCCGGGGGGTGGCAGGGGGAGGCTTCCCAGCCCTCCACAGTCTTTCCACAGTGCCCAGCCCTGTTCCGCTTCAGGCGGTGTCTTGCAGAGCCTTGCCTTCCTCCAGCTGAGCTGCTGTCCCCCCCGCAGGTGGCAGTGGTGAAGCCGGGTGATTCAGGAGAGGCGCAGGCCCCCTGTGAGCCGCAGGCACAGGAGGAGGGGGCAGAGATGGACTCTGAGGAGCAGCAGCAGCAGAAGTTGGTGACGCTGCACATGGCAGAGCCTGGGGAGACGTTGGTGCAGGAGGCTTACGAGGAGGCGACCCTGGGTGGCTCAGAGCTGCAGCAGATCACTATCCCCTTTGGTGGGACGACAGAGTACAGCATCATCACGCCCATCAGTGAGGAGATTCAGGCTCCAGGCACGCTGTACAGGTCAGCAGTAGGGGAGGAGCGGGGAGACGGAGGCAATTCTGACCTCAAATGAGGAGGCTTTAGTGGTGAGGAGGATGAGGCAGACTCTCCCTGACCCTGTCCTCTCCAGCAGTGAGGAGGAGAGCCCTGCAGAGACCTCCCACGCGGTTGTGGTGAGCGAAGCTGTGATGACAGAGGAGGCCCTGAAGGACCATAACAATCACTATATCATGTCATCCGGCGTTCCGGGGACCCRGTTCCATCACATTGAGGTAAGGAGCTGAGCTTTCTCCCCGTCTCGGGCAGCAGTGTGAGCAGGCGTGACTGGGTGTTTCTCTCTCAGCCCCTCAGCGGGGACGCTGCCTTTCCTTCGCCTGCGGAGGGCCAGGAGGCACAGCCCGCCGGCGTCAAGTGGCCCCTGGTGCAGTGTGTCACCAGGCAGCTCCAGAAGGACTCGTCTTTATCCCCAGCCTCCGAGGGGCAGGAAATCTCATCCCCAAAGGTCAAGTGGCCTGCGGTCCAAGGCATGGCCAAGAAGCTCTCGTGCAAGGTTTCCACAGCCAAGAAGCTCTCGTGCAAGATTTCCACAGCCAAAAAGTTTTCATGCAAGATTTGCACAGCCATGTTCACAGGGAGAGCAGAAATGGAGAGTCACAAGAGAGCCCACATTGGGCCCAGCACCTTCAAGTGTCCGGACTGTCCGTTCACTGCAGCCCTCTGGCCGGAGGTTCGGGTAGGTTCCCTGGCGCAGAGCAGCCCCGGGAACAGGAGGTTTGGAGAAACGGGGGCTTTCTCACCCTGCGCTTRTCCTTCTGCCCCCAGAGCCACATGGTCCAGCATGCCAGCCTTCGGCCGCACAAGTGCACCCACTGCAGCTTTGCCTCCAAGAACAAGAAGGACCTGCGCAGGCACATGCTGACGCACACCAACGAGAAGCCCTTTGTCTGCCCGATCTGCGGGCAGAGGTGAGTGAAGCGTGCTAGGTTGGTGCTGCTTTGAGCAATCCTGCAGAGCTCTCCAGGGCTCAAGAGGAGATACTGGCAAAGAGCTGGCTGCCCTGCCCCTGCCCCCAGGAGCAGTCCCCTGTTCGAGGGGACTCTGCCCTTCAGAACGGTTCCTGCTGCAGGTGGACCCAGCCTCGTCTCCAAGGAACTTCTGCACGGGAAAGTTCAGTATACGGGCCTGCGGGAAGCGTTTTGGGAGCTGGGACAGGCCGTGTTGTAGAATGTGCTTGTGGTGCCCGTGGCCTGGGTCTCTGCAGAGGGCACAGAGGCCCTGTGCTGCCCATGGCAAATTCCACCTCACCCTCGTTCCTCCCATAGATTCAACCGCAATGGGCACCTCAAGTTCCACATGCAGCGTTTGCACAGCTCGGAGGGGAAGAGGCCGGGGGTGCCGGCAGCTGCTGCCCAGCAGACCATCATACTGAAGAGCGACGAGGACACGCTGGCCACCCTGCAGAGTAAGATGTGTCGCTGTGACCGGGGTGACTTGCGGGTTTCCTGTGGCCAGAGCCCCGTGTGGGGATTCACCCAGCTCGTGGGCCGAGCAGGGCTGAGATGGGTCAGGGCCCGGAGATTCCTGCTGAGGGTTGGGATTGCCAGTGGCGGCGGGACTCGGTGGGTGCAGAGACGAGGGGGCTGGGTGCAGGGAACTCTCCTGGTGAGGCGCTGACTGTTGTGGTTCTGTGCAGAACTAGGGGTCCAGCGTTTCCTCCAAGCAGGTCCCAATAGATCAGTGCGTTGTGGGAGCAGCTGACAGCTGAAATGGGAAGCGGAGTTCTGATGTGGAGGTTGTGTTTTGCCCACAGTGACCTCTAGTTTCCTTCACATTGGGAGAGCTTGATTTAGCTTCTGACCTTCTGTGAGCAGAGCTAAGAGGCTGTCCTGTGCTCCTCGCTGGGGTGGGCACCTGGCAGGGGCCGCTCGGGAGCAGGGCCGGCCGGCAGCCCCACCAGCGCCCGGCCGGCAGCCCCACCAGCGCCTGGCCGGCAGCCCCACCAGCGCCCGGCTTTCTCTCTATTCCAGCGGCTCTGCAGTCCGGCCAGGCGGTGCTGGCTCCCGAGCGGCTGCAGCAGGCCCTGGGGCAGGAACACATCATCGTCGCGCAGGAGCAGAGCGTCGCGAGCCAGGTGAGTCAGGCCCGTCGGTCTCATCCTCCCACCCTGCGAGCGGTGCGGGTTCCCTCCTCTCGGAGGGCTGGCGGTCAGGCCCASCCCCACTGACAGCGCTGGGCTCTTGCTGACCCGCAGGAGGAGGCTACGTACATCCAGGAGATCACAACTGCCGACGGACAGACAGTACAGCACTTAGTGACCTCTGACAACCAGGTGAGAGTGGGCCACGTCCCAGCAACCGAAAGATTCTGCGCGGCTGCAGCGGGGAGAGCTGGGGGCGGTGGGGGGAGGTGGGGTGGAAACAGGCACAGAAGGCAGACAAGAACCCGCCCTGTTGCAGTGTGGGGGGTGGACAGCGGTGACCTCTTTTTTGGGTCTGAATCCCTGTGTTTCCAGGTTCAGTACATCATTGCCCAGGATGGCGTACAGCACTTGCTTCCCCATGAGTATGTTGTTGTCCCGGAGGGACATCACATCCAGGTAAGCCTCAGGCTGTCTGCTCCCTTTGCATGGTGGGTGGGGCTCATGAGGGTGCTGGGTGCGGGGCTCAGCCGCCTCCGGCTCCCTGTGGCTTGCTCCATTCGAGTCGCAGCTCTGTTCAGGGGCAGGCACGCCCGCTAGCCTTAACATAGCCTCACTGCGGCTCTTGTCCCCAGGTGCAGGATGGTCAGATCACCCACATCCAGTACGAGCAGGGCAGCCAGTTCCTCCAGGAGCCGCAGGTGAGGGGCCAGGCATGGTGGCTGGGGCTGGCAGGGCTGCCGTGAGGTGGGCTGTGAGCACACAGCTGGAGAGGCAGGGATGCGACATGGCGCACGTGAGTTGGTGCCTCGCTGCAGCAGCGGTGGCCAGAGCAGCACTCCAGGAGGGACCCTGCCCCTCCCGGACTCTCCTGTTCTCTCCTCCCTGCAGATCCAGTACATGCCTGTCTCACCCGAGCAGCAGCTTGTCACCCAGGCGCAGCTGGAAGCAGCTGCGCACTCGGCAGTCTCAGGTAGGAGCAGGGCCCCAGGGCCGAGCCCGGGCGTAGCTCTGGCAGTCCCGTCTCCCTCCGGCTCTCGGGGTGCCAGTCCTGCCGGGCAGTTTGCGGTGCCTGTTGGCAGCCACTGAGACGCTGTGGTCTCAGCCCAGCTCTGCCTGCAGAGGCTGCTCGTTTGTAGCAGGGGTGGCGGGGCAGCAGTGCAGCGGCCCGGGGAGGCAGGGCTGGGGGAGGCGAGGCTGGGTGGCCACCTTGCTGCCTGCGTCCCTGTGGTTCTGGGAAGCGGCCAGCCTTGGCGTTTGAGGGGAGATCCTTGCTGGTCCCAGCCTGTCAGTTCCCGGACATACCAGCTCCCTTCCCCGGGAGATGAGTTGCCGTGCTGGGAGGTGCAGCAGCTTCCACGGGGTGGGGGCACCCTGATGTGCATTCGCAGAGTTAACCGGAGCCAGGCTCCCCGCTGGAGCCCTGTGTGAGCGCGGTGGCCCTTGTCCTCACGCCGTGCGCCTGCCCCTTCCCCTGGAGGCAGGTGGCGAAGGTGGAGGGGCCCTGGGCAGCCGCCTGCTCCCCCCTGCCCTCGGCCGCGAGGAGGCACTGACCCCCCTCTCCGCAGCAGTGGCCGATGCCGCGATGGCCCAGGCGCAGGGCGTGTTCACGGCCGAGGCAGCGGCCGAGCAGATGCAGCAGCTGCAGCAGGGGATCCACTACGACGTCATCACGCTGGCAGACTAGCACCGGGGCCGGGCGCGGAGCGGGACGGCTGCGCCAGGCAGGAGCCTCCTCAGCCAGCGGTTGCCTTATTGCTTCGGGGCCACGAGGGACGCACCTGAGCACACGGCGGCAGGGGCACGCTGCCGCTCCGCTGCGAGGGTCCTGCGCGTCCTCCCCGGCACAAGCAGCCTTGTCCAGCAGAGCCTGCTCCGCAGCCGAGGCGCGGGGGCGGGCTGAGCGGTGGCAGCGCTCTGTGTGGCCGGTCTCTGCCTGTTGCACTTGATGGTCTGAAATCCCTTTTCCTGAATCATGTCTGTGGGGGCCAAACTCGGGTCGGCGTCTGCCTGGCACGCGAGGATCCTGGGAGAGCCGCGGGGCCCAGCCCAGCCGTGCGGTACGATGCGAGAGGTGTGCGTGCAGCCGCAGCCATGCGCTCCCCGCTCCGCAGCGGTGGGGCGTGCAGTCCTGGCGTGAGGGCAGGACTTCCCTTGGCTTCTCCGGCCTGCAGGCAGGCAGCAGTAGGGCTTTGGACTGGAGGAACCCAGAGTAGGAAGAAGCATACGTGGAAGATGTTCTATTTTTCTTCTGAAGAGGGATGGACTCTGGAGTTGGTTCGTAGGTGGTTGTGGGAGGGGTTCGATTCTGACATTCTCAAGCTTTGACTATGCTTATGAATAAAAAGGGATTGAAACCTGTGCGTGCCCCTGGAGGTCTGTGGTCCTGCGCCAGCCCCTGCCCAGCACCCGGCCCGCAGGGACGGGCAGGCCCAGCCTTCCTGCCGCCTCCTCCGGCGCGTCCCTCCAGGGCGGGGGCGCGGGGGTCCCGGAGCCTGGCACTGGGGCCGGGCAGGTCGCTGCTGGCAGACGCGGCCACCCTGTGCTGTTGGCTTCCTCCCGCCCGAGTGACCTTGACTTCTGGGCAGGGAGCCGGGCATCTGGTACCGCGGTGGGGTTGGGGCTGGAGTCATGAAATGAATCGAGTGGTAAACAGCCTAAATCCCGTGTAACTCTGTCCCAAACTACACACGCTGCCCCTCCCTGAGCGGATTGTCTGGAAGTATTTACATGTGATTATAACAGCTAATCTCAGAGTTTTAGTTCTATGCTTTTGCATTAAACTGATTATCTGCGGAGGAGAAAAAGGCCTGGAACCGCCCAACTTCAGCAAGAGCTGCCGTGAGGCCGGAGCCCTGCGGCTGCGGCCCTGGTGCGGTGTGATCGCTGGGCTCGCAGTCCGGCTTGTGCGGGCGATGGGGACGGTGCCGGGGCTCGTGCTGCGAACGCGGAGCCTGTGTTCTGCCCGAAATGACAGCAGCACCCTCCCTCCCTGGCTGCTGGGTGCCCGCTGTCCCCAGGGAGCCCACTGCTGCCCCTGCCTCAGGGCTGCAGGCAGCAGCCGGTGTGCGCTGGTGTGGGCYGGACCCCCCGAACGGGGGAGCCGGGTGCGGGTGGCCCCGCACCTCCCCTGGGCGAGCAGCCTCAGCCTCGGTCGGTTGTGGCTCTGTCCTGGCCGGGGCTGTCCCCCGCGGCCCTGTCCGTGCCCAGCCGTGCCGGTGCCTGTCCGGCCGCGGCTCAGCCGCCGTCCAGCTGTGTCCGGCTGCCGCGGCAGTGGCGGCCGTGGCCCTCCCTCTCCAGATGTGCCGCGCAGGGTTAAGGCACGCCGCGGCAATCCACAGGCGCTTTCCTAGATTACAGCCCCATTATCTAATAAAGCGGATCCRCAGCGCTGCTGGCGCTGCTGATTAGGGCTGGAGGAGTCCCGCGGGGACAAGGTTACAGGGCCAACGTGGGGCTGTGGCCGGGGCTGGGCCCGGCCATCCCCTCCCGGCCGGCGGCACGGGCTCCTGGCTGCCCCGCGGCTGCCCCGCCTGGGGCTGCCGAGAGCACAGGACCAGCCCGAGGTGGGGACGGTGCTGGGACAGATGGGACCAGGGCTCCCGGCCGCTGCACATGGGGAGCTCCGGGTGCTGCTGGGGCTCTGGCCATGGGGCACGGCGGGGCCACAGGGGCTCRGGTCCCCTCAGCACGGGCACCTCGGCCCTGGGACCTTCTGCTGTCACCAGGGGCCTGCGGGGAGCCCGGGAACGCAGCAGGGCTCGTTAGCACCAGTGACCTTCCCCTTCCTGTCCCTGGCCAGCGCTAAGCGGGTTTGTTACATATTTAATATCCTGAGAGCGTTATTAGTCGGTATTTAATGACGGATACCACCTGTGGGATAATCCCAGTCTGAGCAGGGAGGCACAGCGGCAGGAGCTGGGCGGTTCGGGGGGTCGCGGGCTCTTGGGGCCCCTCGCACAGCTGCCCACCGCTGCCCTGCCCGCTCCGCCAGCAGGCAGGGACATCCCGGTGCCTGCGGGGCCGGGTCCCCACCCAGGCAAAGGGTCCCTGGCTGTCCCTGGGGCTGCGGGGCCCCTTCCCCTTTGCCCCTCTGCAGCCGAGAATCCAGCTGTAGGCACAGCAGCACTGGGGCTTGGGCAAGGACCTGGCCAAGCCGGAGGAGGAGTGGGCTCCGGGGCAGCACCTCGCACTGCCGCATCCTGCCAGGCCGTGGCTCTTCTACCAGCAGCCCCCGGCCCTCTGGCCCGGCCCGCCGCGGCATGGGGAGCTCTGCCGACCCCTGCCCCGGGGCCAGGTCGGGGCTGGGGTCAAGGATGGGGACCAGTGGCTCTTGGCACTGCAGTAGAGCCCCGCGTGTGCTGTGTCCCATGTGTGTCACCGTGTGTGTTGCATCCCCACGGCCATGGGTGGCCATGGGGCTCACGGGAGCCCCGTGCCCGGCCCCTGGTGCTGCTGCGGCCCATCCCTGGGGGCTACGAGAGCTGTGGCAGGGGGGGCCGGGGTCCTGGTGTGGGTCCTGGACACGTCCTGGCTGGTGGCGGGCAGGCGGGGAGGATGCTCCCTGCCAGTCCC
Organism: Oceanodroma leucorhoa; assembly: GCA_030449065.1. NCBI lineage: Eukaryota > Metazoa > Chordata > Aves > Procellariiformes > Oceanodroma > Oceanodroma leucorhoa. Next base: position 3,524,181 of record JASVER010000090.1, on the reverse strand, counting down.
TGCCTGACAATAGCTGGGGGGGGGGCGGTATCGGCTGCCCCAGATCCCTGCTGCCGCTCTCGTGGGTGCTAATACCCCCTAATCAGCTGTCAGTCACCGCCGACCCCGGCAGCTATAAAACACCGGGGAGCAGCTCCCCGGCTCCTCTTCCTGCAGCATGGCAGCTCCTCGGGGTGAGGGGAGCCCAGGCCGAGAGCTGGGAGGGTGCGGGGGGCCCTGGGGAGCCCTGCGGGGCCCCCCCCAAGCCCTGCTGCCCTGTCCCTGCCCCTATCCCATGCTGGCCGGCTACAGCCTGCTGCCGCCCCCCGTGAGCCTCCTGGCACCCTCGGTAAGTGCCGCACGGCAGGTCCCCGGGGGGCCAGGACGTGGGACCCCTCCTGGGACTGGGCTGGGGCTGTGTGGGGTGGTGGGGGTTGGGGCTGGGGAGCTGCTGTCCTGGGTTCCCTGTATCCCCATGGCATCCCCCCGCACCCCCTCGCACCCTCCTGCACCCCGGCACCTTGGGGCACGCAGTGCCGGGCACAGGAGAGGATGAGGACGGGCGGGACCCAGCTCTGCCCTTTCCTATGCACAAAGGGCTGAGCCCCCACGTTCCCCAGCCCCTCTCCTCTGGCCATGGGTGCCCCTCACCCCGTCCTGCCCTGACACCCCTGTGCCCCCTCCAGATCTCACCAGCCTACGAGGTGCCACCGGGGCTGCTGCCCAGCGCCGGGCTCTGCCCGCCCTGCTGCCGGCAGCCCCTGCCCGTGGAGCCGGGGCGGGCGAAGGCGGCAGCGGCACGGGAGAGCACCGGGGCACTGAAGGCCTGGCTGGCGCGACACCCCAGGAACCCCTACCCCAGCAAGGGGGAGAAGGTGATGCTGGCCGTGGTCAGCCGCATGAGCCTCACCCAGGTCTCCACGTGGTTCGCCAACGCCCGCCGGCGCCTCAAGAAGGAGAACAAGGCGGGCTGGGCACCGCACAGTGCCTCGGACGGCGAGGACAGCGAGGGCGAGGGGGCCCCACCGGGGGCTCCCCCCGGCCCTGACCCCAGCCCCAGCCCCGTGCAGGACGGGTGCGGGGGCAGCCCCGAGGAGGGGCCAGGCCCTGGGCAGGGCAAGCAGCCCCACAAGCCCAAGATCTGGAGCGTGGTGGCGATGCTGGCGTCTTCCCCCGGTGAAAGCGGGTCCCCCCCGGGGGTGCCAGCGGTGCCGGAGCAGGGGTAGGGCTGGGGCAGTCGTGCCCTGTCCCCAAGGGCCAGGTGGGGGCCGGGGCTGCGGCTGTGGGGAGGGGAAAAGGGGACAGCCCCATGCCCGGGCAGGGCAGGACAGACGGCCACGGGACCCGGCGGCTGCCTGGACGAGGAGGGTGGGAGGTGTGGGCAGGGAGGGATGCGGGGCACTAATAAACGTGACTCTGTCTTGGACCTCCTGGTGTTGCCTGTCTGTGGCAGGGGTGCGGGGGTGCTGGCGGGGGTGCGGGCAACTCTGCCAGCGCTGCCCCTCGCCTGGTCCCCTCCGCCCCCCGTGACCTCCCCACGCTGCCCGAAGCGGGACCCTCCCGTGCGCCTGGCCAGGCTGCCGGGGGTTTGCCGGCCCCGCCACCGGCTGGGCTCCCCAAGGGGGTCCCCCGGTTCGGCAGAGGAAGAGCCACAACATTTCCAGGCAATTCAGTGCCTTCCTGATGCCTCCTCCCCTTTCCCCTCCCTGGACGTCCAGGGTCATGGGGTGGGCTCACGCGTGGGGCACAGGGCTGGGGTGGCCGTCACAGCACTGCACCGTGGGGCAGCACAGGGAGGGACACGCAGACAGGGACATGCGTTGATGGGGACACATGGGAGGCACCGCACACGAGGGGCGAGGGGGGGGGGCAGCGGCAGCGCCCGTCCCCTCGCTGAACAGGACATCGGCTGCCGGGACCGGGCTGAGACCCGCTGGGCTCCCCCTGTCCCCTGGGGCCGGGCTCGCGTCAGGCAGCTTCGTGCAGCCCCAGGGTGACAAGCGGGGCCAGGGGACCTGGCTGTGGAGGGGAGAGGGAACCAGGAGCCCCGGGAAGGCACGAACACGGGGCAGAGCTGTATGCTGGTTTTTAATGTTCCTAAGAACTAGGAAACAGAAATCAAAAATAGACTTTGCTCTTCTTGATAAAAGTAATAAAATGGTTAGCGGAGTTAAATTAATCCTTACAAAACAAAACCCAAGGAGGTTAAATAAAGCCTGGAGGCTCCGCATAAAAACCACGACTACAAAACAGCTGCAAAGACATCTTTACACACCAAAGAAACTCCTCTTCTCCGCTCCTCCCCTATACGGTACACAGCGTCGGCGAACACGGGACTCACACATGTGGGAAAGAAACACAGATGCGATGGGAGCAGCCCTGCGAGGAGCACGGGCGCCACGGACAGAACTATTTACACTATGGACACGGAGCTGTGCTGGTGCCAGTCCGGCCGCAGGAGCCCCCGGCTCTGCCCACCCTTCTCCTGCCGGCGCCTGGCTGCGGCCAGCTGCCAGGGCCCCTCCAGCCGCGGCGCCAGGCGCCGAGCACTCGCGCTCCCTTAGTTGGGATTAGTCTCCCGGCTGCTGTTTTGCTCTCGGCCCAGCTCCCGCTCTTTGTCTGCTGTGGAGAAGGAGGAGGAGGAGGAACTGAGGGTCCGGCCTGAATGCTTGGAGGCTGCAATGAGCTCCTGCGGCCGCTTTGGCGTGAGCTCCCACTTGGCAAAGCCCGCGCTGTTCTGCAAGGGAAGGCAACAGGCGCTGAGCATCACCGTGTGGTCTGGGCACACTGCCACGCTGTGGGTCAGCCGTGGGTTGGGGAACACCCGTACCCCAAGGGACAATGCTCCAAGGTGCCCAAAGCCTCCCCGGCACGGGCACAGGGCTTGGCCGTGCAGGGTCAGGAGTGGGGGAACCCGAAGACCTCCCGGCACAGACACTGGCAGAGGCTGTAGACGATGCAGAGGAGGAGGGTAGAGGGTACCAGGCTGACCAGGACGATGCCCAGGCTGTGGTGCTCGATGAGCAGGAGGTAGATGCCGAAGGGCAGGGAGCTGAAGTAGAGGAGGCAGAGGACACCCAGGATGAAGCGGGGGACGGCTCGCCACCCCCAGGAGCGGCACTTCTGCCCGGGACCGAGGCAGGGCAGCGTGCCCAGGCTGGCAGGGCGGTACAGCCGCACCACCTCCAGCCTTCCCAGGCCCTCCGGCGGGGCCACGTCCTCCGGCACCTCCAGGATGGTGACGACCAGGCAGTCGGGGCCAGGCGCGGGCTCCAGCACGCTGGGACAGAGGAGGACCTCGGAGGACCGGGGGGGACCCCACTTCTTGGCCCGCTCACAGCCTGTCAGCAGTGCCAGCGCCTCGCCGTCGTCCTGCAGCCGCTGCACATCCCCACTGGGCACCAGGCTGTGCCGGCGGCAGAAGGGGCAGCGGAGCTGGCGGGGCGACGTGTCCCCCAGCGCCACCATCTTGCACAGGCACTTGGCGCAGAGGCGGTGGCCACAGCAGAGCAGCTTGGGTCTGCGGGCACGTGCGTCGTAGCGGCTGTAGCAGATCTTGCACTCCAGCTCAGGGGCCGCGAGTGCCATTGTCTGAGGCCCCCGCTCGCTGTTCTGCTGGGCCATGCTCCCGGAGGAGTGGCTGGGGCCTGTCCGGGCTGGGGGAAGAGGGAAGCCGCTGTGAGGTTCCCAGGCCCCACTGCACCCCGCGGGCAGGGTCCTGGTCAGCCCCCGGGGCTCTGTGGCAGAGCGGGGCCGGGGGAGTGGGGCCCTCCCGGGGCCGGCACAGCCCAGCTCTGACCACTGGCTGGTGCCGCCAGTGCTGGGACTCGCCCCCACCCTGGCCCCCGTGCCTGGGTGCGAGGAGACATCTTTCCCAGGGGACAGGACTGGCTGCAGGGTGGGGGCCCCGGTCCCGGGTGCAGCTGGTCCCTCCCCGTGCCCGCAGGTTCCCCGGGGCGCCAGGGCAGGGCCGGCTCCGGCCAGCAGGCTCTGCTGGCTGCGGGGACCCCCTCCCTGCACCCCCCCAGCGGGGCGAGCGGGCTCCCAGCCCGCGTCCCCCGTACCTGCGGTCTGCGCCGGGGCTCCTGGGTGGGACGCAGCCGTGGGTCGGTCCCCGGCCGTGGGGCAGGCAGGGTGCCGGCGGCGTGCGCCCCATGGAGAGGCGTGGGGAGCGCTGCCCGCCACGCTGCGGAGGCAGCCCCGGCGCAGGGGCCGCCAGCATCCTCCGCGGCGTTGGCCTGGCAACGCGGAGCGGGAGGCGGATGCTCGGCCGGCCAGCGCTGGTGCCGGCGGTGTGCGGAGCCCGGCTAGGGCAGGGTCAGGCCCACCCGTGCCACAGGGCGCAGATGGGGCAGCGGGGTCCCCTGGGCCCCCGCTGGGCTGCAGCGGGTCGGTGCGGGGGGTCGGTGCGGCTCCTGGCAGCCCCGCTGCCCCTTCGCTCCCAGGCAGCCCTAAGGATGATCCTTCCCTGCCTGGGGGCTGCAGGCAGTGGCCCCTGGGGCCCTGCAGCCCCCAGCCCAGGGGAGAGAGTGGCTGCAGAGCGGGACCCTGAGGGCGCCCACAGCATGGGCAGACCCCCTCCCATTCCCCAGCCTGGGAACGGGCAGCTCCAGCTCAGCCCCAGGGAGAGAAGCGGCTTCAGGCATAAGGTACCCAGCGGGGAGGGCTCTGCACACCCATCCCAGGGCCCAGCGCATCGCCCGCAGGACGGGAATCCCGGGGTGCAGAGAAACGCTCGGCCCTGCCAGCACATGCCCGGCCACCTTGCCCCACTCCGGCACCCCAGGGAGCCAGGGCCGGGGGCACTTGGGGGCCGCAACACTTGCCAGGGCCAGGGCCAGCCGAGCCCTTGGCACATCCCTCTCTGCGGCTGGGTCTCCCGAGCTCGTGGCAAATCCTGCCCCCAGCTGCAGACCTTGCAGCGGTGTTTCCAGCAGCCCGGAGGGGCAGCAGCCATCAGAGACCCCCCACTGCCCAGGGCTGAAGGCAGGTCGGCAGCACTGGTTCCTCCCTCCCGCTGGCGGCCAGGAGAGCGGCAGCAACGGCCCACCACAGCCCACCACGGCCCACCGGCCCGGCAACACACCTGAGCCCAGGCGCTGCCTGGGGTTTCCAGCCCCTCGCCACTGACAGGGTCACACCTTGCTGCTCTCAGCCCCCTCGGCGCGCGGGACAGGGTGTCTACGCCAGTTAACAAGAAAATTACGGGGTTTCTTCTCCATGCAGGGCTCTTTCCGGCTCGCTGAGCTCTGTGACCTGCCCAGGTGATTATTGTCCACACCCTGACGAGCGCAGCGCTGGGCTGCAGCCCTGGCCCGCGCCAGAGCAGCCACTTGGGCTGGAGCCGCCCGGAGCAGTGCTAGCGAGGGGCCCTTCAGTTCAAATCATCGAGGTTTGGCAGAGTCTGAAAGAATTTACTCCAGGGCACCAGGCAACATCCAGCTCCCAGTGTGACCCCTGGCCTCGTCCCCCCAGTCCTGCTCATACCCGCCACCGTTCCCAGCGGYATCCCCCGGCTGCCCCCCGCACCGCAGCCCCTCGCACAGCCCTTGCTGGCCGGCCTCGGTCACCCGCCCTTGGCACGGGCTCGGCCGGGCAGCGAGCAGCCCCGAGCACTGCGGGACGGCCACGGCCGATGGGGGTGCCCGGTGCTGGCCGGTCTCGCTGCCTCGAGGATCGGGCAGCTCAGTCCTGCGAGCAGGGCCTGCTCCTTGCCCCAGCCACGCACCCCCGGCCTCCCCACCCTCGCCGGACCCTCCACCAGCTGTCGCTTCGTCCCTGCGCCCCTCCGGAGTCGGAGTCCACCGAGCTCTGCTGCCGGGGCTCAGCTCCCGGCATGCTCCTGCAATTAAATATGTCATAAGGTAATTGGCCATCACTTGAGGGAACAAGACGAAGAACTCGGTGGGAACAGACTGACCAAGGAGCAGGTTTGCTGAACTTCCCAGCACGAGTATGTGTCTCTGGTCACCTGCACTTCGGGAGCAGCCTGCCTTGGCTCAAAATAATGAATAAAAGGAAGAAAAGGCTTTACAAACTGCTGCTTTCACTGACGGAGTTCCCAGCTGTCCCAAGTTATCATTAAAGGAGGTCAATGATCTCGTCTCTGCTGTTGAAAACATCCCTGGAGAGCTGCGGAGACACTGGGAGCAGGCAGCGCATGGGGCTGGGCTGTTCCTGCCCACCGCAGAGCAGCACTGGCACCGCCGCGGCACCGGTGCCGCTGGCCGCAGAGTGCCACGTGCACGACAGGGACCCGGGATTCACGGTGCTTCCTCATCTCCCGGCTTTTAGCTAATAAACCTCGCGACCTGTTTGAACTGTGCCGAGAAACGCAGTCCCGCAAGGCTGCAGGATTACACGCTTCCAGGCAATGCTAACCCACCCCGGAGCCGTTTTCCTTTGGGACGGCAAAACCCAGGCAGGGAGGACCGGCTCCCACGGCGCCTGCGGCCCGACCAGAGGCAGCGGGGGCTCTAGACGCAAAGCCGGGAAATCCCCAAAAGCCGGGTCTGCAAACTACCACGGCTTTTAACCCCCAGAGCCGCCCTCACCTTGTTAGGCCAGAAGAGACGTGGTAGTAACGCCTCTTCAATCCAACAGCCAGGGRCAGGGCGAGATCGACGGCTGGAGGCTGAGGCGAGACCAGTCCAGCGGGGCAGGTCTGCGCGTCGCGTGCGGTGCGTCGCCCCCGAGGCCGCTCTGCCCAGGGACCTCCCCTCTCCCCGCGGACCCCCGCCGCAGGCCAGCGCTAGGCACTGCCCGCAGGGAAGCGCAGCCGAGCTCTCGCCACCGCACCGGCCGCTGCTCTGCGCCGAGGCTGTGCCTGCCACACGGCTCAGCCTGGGCCTCCCTGGCCGGGGGGCGAAGGGCTGCCGAAATGCCGAGCCCCGGCGCAGAGACCACGCACGGAGAAGCCGGGTGGTTCCGCCCTGAATTACAGCCACCTGCACTTCTTGGAGGGCCACTGCAGGGAAGAGAAAGCCAAACTCTTCAGTAGGGGCAGACAATGAAGCAGGAGGGCAGTGGCCAGGTTGCTTTAGGGGGTTCACACTGGTCGTTAGGGAAAAAGATTCACCAGGAGGGCACCGCGGCACGGAACGGGCCAGGTGCCAGACAGCTCTGCAGAAAACCACAACATTTTTCTACCTTTCAGCCAGAGTGAGGAGGAAGAGAGGGCAGGGGGTGACCACAGGCACCTGGCCAACAGAGAAGGAGAGGCACGGACGCGGGGCAGAGCTGTATGCTGGTTTTTAATGTTCCTAAGAACTAGGAAACAGAAATCAAAAATAGACTTTGCTCTTCTTGATAAAAGTAATAAAATGGTTAGCGGTGTTAAATTAATCCTTACAAAACAAAACCCAAGGAGGTTAAATAAAGCCCGGAGGCTCCGCATAAAAACCACGACTACAAAACAGCTGCAAAGACATCTTTACACACCAAAGAAACTCCTCTTCTCCGCTCCTCCCCTATACGGTACACAGCGTCGGCGAACACGGGACTCACACATGTGGGAAAGAAACACGGATGCGATGGAAGCAGCCCTGCGAGGAGCACGGGCGCCACGGACAGAACTATTTACACTATGGACACGGAGCTGTGCTGGTGCCAGTCCGGCTGCGGGAGCCCCCGGCTCTGCCCACCCTTCTCCTGCCGGCGCCTGGCTGCGGCCAGCTGCCAGGGCCCCTCCAGCCGCGGCGCCAGGCGCCGAGCACTCGCGCTTGCCATCCGTCCCTCCATCTGTCCCACCGTCCTTCCACCCGTGCGTGCGTCCCAGCTCCGGCCGCCCCTCCCCTCGGCGCTCCGGCGTCGAAGGGGCCGCCGCTCCTCCCGCTGCGCCAGGCTGGGTTCCCTGCCCTCCGGCGAGGGCCGCGGCTGAGCCTCCTCTCCCCGCCGGCGGCCGGGCGCTCCCGGCACTCCCGGGCGGGGGTGGCGTGCAGTTCGCAGAGGAAAGCAGGTGCCGTGGAGCTGCTGCGCAAGAGTCCCCCGGGCCGGTGCTACGCAGCCAGCAGTCTCTCCGCTGCCCCAGCAGCCTCCTCGGGGCCGCCGGCACCTCCCCTGCTGCCTCGCACCTCTGCACCTTAGTTGGGATTAGTCTCCCGGCTGCTGCTTTGCTCTCGGCCCAGCTCCCGCTCTTTGTCTGCTGTGGAGGAGGAGGAGGAGGACGACGAGGAGGAGGAGGATGAGGATGAGGAGCTCAGGGTCCGGCCTGAATGCTTGTAGGCTGCCACGAGCTCCTGCAGCCGCTCCGGCGTGGGCTCCCACTTGGCAAAGCCCGCGCTGTTCTGCAGGAAGAGGACAGCTGTGTTGTGCACGGCCTTGTAGTACATCTCCTCTCTGCAAGGGAAGACAACAGGCACTTAGCAACCCCCTGGCCCACCTGCCCAGAAGCCCCACAACTGCCACCCAGATCCACCGCCCAGCACCTGCCCCTCCTCCTCCTGCGTGTCATGTTTAGGACAAGTTTCATCTCTGTCCCTTTCTCCCATTATTCTGAGGAAAAGAGCAGGCAGAGTGCAGCGTCAGGCATTTCTCAGTAAAGGTAGAGGCTCGCGAACTTTCAGAGGAGAAGCACTGATGCTGCACAGCCACGTAGCTCTCTACCAGCACGTGCCGCGGGACATCGCTGTCCCTGCAGAAGGAGACTCATCACGGTAAGGCATCAGCCCTAACCAGGTACAGAGAACTTGGTGTTTAAGCACTTGTTGCTTCCTGCCCCTCGCTCCTGCTTCCCCCTGCGTGACACCGAACTGCCGCCGCATTTGGCAGCCCAGGAGATGCCGCGCAGCTGGCTCACCAGATCGGAGGGCTGGCAGAGGAGCCCAGATGATCACCACAGCACCACGTGTATGACCTGTTCGGACTGGACTTGTACCCAAGGAATACACCACTCACAAGCTTTTTGTTAGTGAAATACCTCAGTAGTCATTAAACGAACACAAAATTCACAACACTCTGTATGCCTATCTTAAAAATCCTGGGTGATTATGCACGGCGTTTTTCCTTGCCTGCTCCCTACTTCCTATTGATTTCAACCTGGGATAGGATATTTCTGTCATACGGCTTCAGAAACGCATTCCCAGAAGGACCTGAGAAAAAGGCCTACTTTTTGCAGACATGCTGAGACCCGCTGCGGTATTCGTGATCAAAGGCTGGCAGGATGAGCTGGTGCCGCTTGAACTTGCTCTGCTCCATGCGGGTCAGGGCTGGTGTAGGAGGGTCCCGCCACTCGGGGATGAAGACGATAAAGGAGAGAGGCTCACTGGAGTTCTCCAGCAGTTTCTAGTTCAAGAAGAAAATGGACAATCTCAGCGCTGGCTGAGCAATGACATGCCTAATGAGTTCTACTGAAAGGAAACGTTCCTGCTTCTAGAGCGGTGCCGCAGCAGTCACCGTCCTTTGCCTTCTGCATTACAGCCCTGCCGTGAGGGCGCGGGAGCAGTGCGGCCAAGACCGACTGCGCAGCTCCATTCAGAACAACTCCACAGACGAGCGAACGTACCTCAAAGTGAGAGACCATGGCATCCATCAGCTCCTCACAGAACGGAGGATTTGCCTCAAAAGAGCCACTTATAGGGAAGAAATCCAGGCACGGGCTGGAGGAAAAAGGCAAAGATCCCTATCAGGGAGGCTAGAATTCTAAATTTCACACCTTAAAAAGCATCCACTTCCTCAGAAAAGGCAGTCATACTCTCAGAAAGCCTGAATCCCCAGCAGTACAGGGCCTGCCGCTTCTAACAGCRGGACTGGTCACTGGGGACACACTCCGCCTGTAGTCACCGAAGGTGACTGCCGATTCAAGGGGGCTGCTTGAGGGCCCACGTCTCCCTTTCTTCAGAACAAGGGCAAGCGCTGGCAGACCTATAAACTGCGTTACTCCAGGGACCAGAGCCCTCTAACTAGACTAACGGCACACTCCTGACGGTTTCACAGCCAGGCTGTGTCCACTCATTGCCTTCAGGCAGGCCTGAAGTCCACATCCCCCTGAGCAGACATCACACAACCAGCTACCGCCCCGAACGCACTGACACGTCAGCCTGGCTTGAGTCATCGCACACGCCCACACAGAAACATGGCAAGGACACCGGAACGGAAGACTCACCCCCTGGATCCAAAATACCCGTCTGTATCCAAGAAGGCCGAACAGTACTGTTTAAAATAGCAATTCAGGGGCGAGGCAAAGCATTCAAAACTCACTCCAAAGAGCTTGTGGAGGGCTTCGAAGACGTGCACGGGAAGTGCCCCCTGCAGACCAGTTCCTTCGTACAGACCCACACCGAACATCATCTGAGGAGAGCAAACCCCGGTGAGCCGTGCCTGCACTCGCTGTTCCTGCTGCTCCCTTCACTGACCACGGACCCAGGGCCACACGTCCATGCACCCACTCCTCTAGGTATGCAGGCCCCCTCGTCCTTTCTCAAATTCGTGTAGGTCCCCTGCATGTACCCAAGAATGCTCTTTAGATATTTCATCCAACTCAGGCCCCACAAACCAACTGTCAATTTTCACACATATCCCCCGTGAATCTTTAGCTGGCCCTCAGAGTCAAGAACTACTGAAGGTTCCTTTCATAAAAATTTATCTTTACCCACCCTGAGGTCTCCCGTCAAGATCACAATTGCTCCCCAGACCGCAGACCTATCTCAAAACACCGGGAGCAGACAGCAGACCCAGTTTAAGCCCTATTTTGCATCAGGCTCCCAGCGCTGTGGACCTCCCCCAGAGCAAAGACAACAAGTTCAGTTCCCCACTATTTCTAAGGCTTTCTGATGTACAAAAACTGCGATGAGACAATACCTGGTATCGACGGAGAAGGCACCAAACCCTGGGCAGAAACTTTTCAAAGCCAGAGTCGTCAATGCAACTGTACCGATAGAGAAGCCACTGGAAGAGAAAGCCCAGCCGTTAAACACAAACAGAATCAACAAAGACACGACAGTACACAAACACACCGCGACACGGAGGGACACCGATGAACAACAGGCGCAGGTGGGGCTCTGCAGGGGGGCCGGTCAGCACATCTGCTTCTACTGTGTGAGTGAACCACCAGCTCTTTACTAGCGTGAATGAATGTACCACATCAGCAAGCATCTCTCAGCAAGGGCTGCCGCGCTGCGAGTACGACCACTCTGGCAGCACGGTGTGTATCCAAAGCACACACCCAACACCTGGTAAGTATTCCCGGCAGGAGCCTGACCCTGACTAAGGTGAAAGTAGCTGCACCTCATTTCTGCCWCTGTCGGAGCAGCGTCTGACAGCCTCCGCTAGCTCAGCGCTCCATCCCTCTGCACGGTCCCTCCTCTCAGARGACAAGGAGAAATGAAACCTCTCACCAAAGAGCAGCTTGTGACAAGTCACGCAGGACCGCAGCCAGCCCTTACCAGCTTGCTGAAGTAGTTGCGGCTCACTTTCACCATCTCGCCCTTGTACCGCACGCACGCCACATTGTTTTCCATGTGCATTTCCACACTGGGGAGTGGTGGGGAGGGGATGGCCAGTCTCACTGGGTAGCAGTACACGAGCCTGTCCTGGACTTCAGGAGCTTCTATCTCAGCTATGGAGAATAAAGAGAAAGGCAGCCCATTAGAATCCAAGGATGTCTGGGACAGATCTTCCTTCCACCTCAAAACACGCAGCGACAGGAATAGGGCTGAAGAGCAGACCGGTCACCCCAAAACCACCGTGGTGGTCCTTCATAGATCTTGTAGGCAGCTACCTAGGTTCAGAGCTGATTCCCCAAATTAATTCCATCACCCACTGCCAGAGCATAGAGAGGACGCATTTTGCAGTACTTCTCCACCTCTAACACAGCAGACCTGTACACTGTACACAACCATTCCAGCATCGAGAGGCACATTCCAGACAAGTAACACTTTCCTTGTCATTACTGTTGCTATTTCAGTTTGCCCCAGACTCATCCAAAGCACAATAAATATTCCCAGGCTGTCAAGTGCAGGAGGCGAAGGAATCTTCCTGCCACCTTGTGGTTACCCATTGCAGACAGCAGCTTAGCCTCGGCTTCAGCAGGAAAAAAAGAGAGCTCATGGGAAAGACCAGTCGGAAGGAATCACGGATTCAATCGGGGAGAGGGAAGACAAGCAGCAAAAACAAGCAGCAAAAGGCAGACATTAGGATCTGAAGGGAGTCTGAGGAGAGCTGGGACCCAAAAAGGAAAAGGACTACAGRACAGTGGTGATGAAAGGAGCAGGGACCATGGAAGAAGGAAAAGGTGACTAGAGGCAGAAGTACAGACACAAACTAGGAAGAAAGAACATAAGAAAGATCAAGGAACATGAGTCCTCTGCTGGGAAAGGAAGAAGGGTGCACAGTGATGCGCTGGGAGGCAGAGGAGTGCAGAAGGCGCCCAGAACCCAAGAAATGTGGCAAAGGAGAATACAGGGAGGAGAGAGCGCTCGGCATTAGGAAGGGGAGTGTTAGCTGTCCCCAGGAATTCATGAAGAAGCAGAGCAAAAAACCATGGTCCGGGGAAATGAACTAACGCCCTGTTCAGTGTGGTCAGCTCCTAACAAGCTACTTAATCCGGCGTACCAGATATATTGTTCTCTTTGAGGATGGCAAGATGCTTCTCCCGGATCCGCTTGACGTATTCAAGGGATATGTAGTAAATCTTACTGCAGATGCCTTCAACAGAGTCCTTCGCTGCAGCAGACACATGGGGCCCACATTGTTTGCGTAAGTGCTCCAGGCGGTCCTGCAGAACCAGAGAACCACAGAGTCCCTTACACAACCCACCACCGGACTCCCCAGAGGTATGCAGAGTCTCCACGTCACTGTCACTCCCAATTCTCAAAGCAAAGGAAAGCAATCGCAGCCTTCTGCAGGAGGACCTTTATCTGGCCCCAAACGCTCCCCATCCTTTCCCAGGGTCCCTGCGCTCAGCTGCATGAGCAGAGGAATACTGACCATGTAGTCCTCCTTGGAGGCAGAATGGTCCCGTCGCAGCCAGCTGAAGGTGTCCTCCACGTTCCACTTCACCACCTTCCTGCTGTCTGGTGACGCACTCCTGCACRAGACAGAGAAGCAAAATTTAACCCACGGCTGCACGGCAATGTATTCCACCCCACCGCAGCGGTCCGTCAGCGGGGAACGCAGCTGCTGACACCTCCTCAAGGCCCCACCCTGTCACTCCCCTCCAGGCATCCTCTGGAAAGTGCTTCCAGACATTTGCATGACACCCTCTCTCCAAAACAGAGTGCAGCTGTCTGCTGTCCTCTCTGCAACAGGAGAGGCAGATGAAGCATTTATCTGTCATGGAAACGGTCCATTTTGATCTTGCCTCTCATCTTCAAATGCAGCCACTGCTAGGAGCTTGTGAGTCTGAGAAAACTACCCCGTTAACAAGCTTTTTATTTTCCCCACAAGGCTACCTTCCTCARTTCTGTCCTGTAGCAGAACTTGTCAGAAAAACAATACGTGGTATAATAAAATACCACTCTAAGCTTGCTGCTCTTTAATAGCAGTGAGTGCCCAAGCACTCTTGGTTTTTTTCTCAGGGATAAATGACAGAAGGCACTCCATGTCCAGTCTTTCACAGATTCTCACCTGCCTCTGCATACATTCAGCTTCCCAACGTAAGATTTTACTGTAACATTACTATCAAAAGATGCCTCCAGCACTATTGTTTTTCTTCTGTATGTTCCTAACCTTGCTTTTCCTCAGCAAGATGATGACCAATGCTGAACAAGGTGGGATGCAGCAGCCCTTTCTAAAAGTCCCTATAACCTTTTTCTCTTTTCTGAATGTGACAGCACTGTAAGAGGAACTCCCACCTGGATTCAATCAGCCGTTTTGCAGCCTCGGCATACTTGAAGAGCAGTCTCTTGGCTTCCTCACGGAACTTGATTCTGGATAACCTGAGGTAAGTTTAAATTCACATGCATCAGTTCCACAGCCKCCACGAAGGCATGGAGGCCAGGTCCAGTTCCCAAGCTTTACATCACCAGCAGAAGTGAAACACAAAAGCACAGAACTGCGGCAGCTAAATCACTGGACCAGACCAATACAAAAACATCCCAGCAAGGTGCCCTGTCTTCGAACAGTACCTGATGGGAATGTCATTCATGATCTCTCTGAACATGGAAGGAGACACTACTGGCTCGCAGTCACTCGGTAAAAGAGGATCTGTCCCTTTATCAACCACCTTCCTCTCCAACATCCAGCGATTAAAGGACTCCCTTGGGGGGTCAATCCCTGGAGAAGCAGAGAAAAAGGGTCTAGTCGATATGATAAAGAGATGCCCAGAAGCTCTGATAAGGACCATCACATTGGAGTTCTGCCTAATGAGTTCACAACCAACAATGTCAGAGAGCGTATAATCATCACAGAAAGAGATCACGAGGACAAGACAGACATAAACCAGAAGGAAGAACCCCACAGTACTGCAGGACTGATAAGACAAACAAGGGGAGCCCAACAGAAACTTACCTTCTCGCTGCTGGCAGAGCTCACGATAATGTTGCCGCAGCTTGAGAATGAGCTGGGATCGAAGCAGCTCCACCTCGGGGTGTGGAGAAAGCACTTCAGATGGCGCTCTCTGTTTAATCACTGCATTTGTCTGAATATCCAGGTCCCAATATACTCTATGGCAGAATCAAATGTCATCAGGATGGCCAGATCATTGGCTAATTATCAAATACTACTTTTAAAGATGCTTCCTTGGGCTGTTTCACCAGCCAGGAAATTGAACTATCACGACTCCTTGCAAAGATATAGGGGGGTGTTACATCCCTCAGGTTCTTCTTCAAAGATGCCTGGAAAACCAGGCGTCTCTAATCTACCATCGAGAAAAGAACAAAAGACAAATGGAGACAACTCACTCAGTTGGTCGTAAAAGAGCTGCCTGCTGTTTATCTTCAGGTGAAACACACCATGCCTTCAAAACAGAGGTTCCCGGCATACTGGGAGAGCTGGGGACCGGCTGAGCAGCTGGGTTCCCTGGGACATCCGCCTGGGCGTGTAAAAGATGAATTACTGCCCCACAGGAACAGGTAAAGGAAAAGCAGCCCAGTACACCTAACAATCCTGCACCAGTACACCACTCAGGATACCCCCGTGAATTGCTAGAGCACATTTTGCCTGCTGTTGACATAATTTAACACGGACATGCAAGCTACCATGTTTCTCAGTCGTATTCTGTTATCTCCCAACTCCCAYACTCCACCTCAGGCTGTAAGAGAGAAATGGCAACTTGGCAGAACCTGAGACTGCTTCCGCTTTTGTACTTTCTGAGTGTCAGCTGTCACAGCTTGAGTTGTACTAGGGTGGCCTGATGTTGCACAGTTCAAAAAAACCAGGTCCAAGCTCCAGACCCCCTAGGTTTCAGTTGGAACAACATCCTTAAGCCTATTTGTTTCACAGCATCAGACCCACCTTGGGCTTTTTCACACTGTTGCCGCTTGGTGGAACCTCCTCAGAGAATCTCCTCTTCCTTTGCTTGCTCTCCACAGAAGTATCTATCATCCCACCTTCCAGTGGCATCGGAGCCGCATTCAATCCCAGAGGGTCTGACTATGAGCGTCCAAACAACAACAGCACACATTAGTTCATCAGCTGCCACTGCAGAGCCCCCAAACAAAGGCAATAAGACCTCTTAATTTCCCATTTCACTGCCCCAGGCTCCCACATGGACKGAAATAAGGATACCAATACTCACACCTGCAGAAAGCTAAAAAAATCTCTTCTAGACCTGTCCCCATATGCTTTATTTTAAGACTTTGATGAGAAAAATGCAACACAACCCCCCCCACGCTGAGTGTTCTTCGAGCAGTGCACTATACCTGGAACAGCACTAGGTGCACCTGAAGGAGGAACATTTCACCAGACCCAAGCCAGACACTGGACTCGTCAGTGAGTTCTGAAGGTAGAGAAGACCCTCCCACATGTGCAATCTAAGTCCACAAGACCACGGCATCTGCCCCCGCAGAATATCCCAGTATTGGCACAGCCCCTCGAGATGAGTGCTTACTTACAATGACATCGTGCTGTCCCAGAACAGGCATTTCCCACAAAGACTGGTTAGTGAAGCGATTGAAGTAGTAAGGGCGATTCTCCCGCTTGCTCCAGCACTTCTCCCAGCCAGCCTGCACCAGCTCATCTGAGAAGACAGTGAGGGAGTCAGGAGAGGAGCAGTCCTGARTAACAGCCCTGCCCTTCGGCTCCCCATTGCTGTCACAGCCCACTGCAATAGCCATCATCCCCAGCCTCCCACAGCAGCCTCCCTTCACCTCCTCTCCCCTGCTAGCAAGGCCCTGCAGAACTCCGTGCTGGGCCTTCCCAAAAGCAGAATCATACCTGGGAGGTCCTGTACCAGTCGCATAGGTTTGGGGGAGCTGGGCTGGTTCTGGTTGGAGGTGCCAGGTGAGTGACTCATGAGAGACGCTTCCTCCGCAGGGCTTCCGTGATTCTCATTGGCCATTTCTCAGCAACGGCACTAGAAAAAAATACACAGAAAATCCGCGTTACAGCAGGAAAGATCCCAGGTCCACTCGGGCCACTCAGCTGTAGCACTACAAGTTCATTCTGACAATAAAACAGGGTTTGAAACAGTACACACAAAACAGCACCTAAGTCCTGAAAAATACCTGCTACCCTAGACACAGCTAGCTATGAGGAATGCTGAGCTTTAAATGGTGTCAACCAGGGAGATCTTAAGGCCAGCATTCAAAATACTCACTTTTTAGCTAGATCTCTCCTAAGAGTGCAGCGCCTGGTTCCACACATCAGGACTGAGAGCATAAAAAATAAAATACACTCCTCTGTGAATACGTACCACCTTCTACCACGCTAATACTACTAGCCATATCTGATCTGTTATCCTCAGACACAGTTTAAATMATTTACACACACATAACTGCACATAATTTAAACAAAAGGCTTTTATCAAAAAACTTCTGCTATATGAAATAGTCCTAGTGCCTCACTAATAACAACTTCTGTGGTTCAGAGAACCGCAGGCTAGGCGTCAGGAACTCCTGAATTATTTTCCTCGGTATGTCCCAGGCCCAGACCAGCTGTCAGGCCTCAGCCAGGCCGTTTTAGCCTTTGGTACTTTTTCATCTTCATAACAAGTTATGCAAAAAAAGGTCTGTTGAAACAATAAAGCTCATCTTAATCATAATTTGTTACCAGCTGGAGAGAAACAGCCAGGCTTTTCCTCTCTTAGTCACCATTCTTCCCCCTGGGGAAGTTTCTGAAACAGCACTGCAGATTGCTCCTCTCAGGCAGCCCTGAATACAGTGGCAATGAACTGGGGGGAAACGAGACATTTTAAATAATTACCATCTACCTCAGTTACTTAACTCTGTTCAGGCCTTCAGAGACACCCTACACAACACCAAAGTTAGGGCTGCAGTAGCACAATCTTGTATACAGAAGTGTGTTTTTTAATGGAACACTTCAGCAGCCCCAGCAGTAGGCTCCCTTGTATATCACCTCTTAAATAAAAACTCCRGTTTGGTTTGCACGCTAACTTATTTTGGATTTATTCACCCTCGCTCCCTTTCCTGTCCATAAAAACTGTGCTGGCTATTTCAGAAGAGCAGAATGGTAGGAGCTGACAATGATCAAGAATTAGCGGGCACTAGCTAAGTTGTCTACGGTACCAGTTGTGGAATCAGTGTGATGCAGGCCTGGGCTGAGGAACATCTGACCCTCCCAGCATCTTGGAAGACGTTTCCGTTCTCCCAGCAAGGGTAAGCAAGGAAAGGTGTGGGACACTGCAGAAACCTGGAGTGTCGGTCTCTGCTCAGAACTAGGCAGGTAACAATAACCAAGCCCACAGGCAAAAGCATCTGCTACAGAGCGTACCAATGCAATCACGGACATTTAATCACCTCAGCAGGTGAGTGTTGTGCAATATGTTTACTCACACTCCCTCCTGAACCCCCGCCCTGCCCTCTACAGCCGCTTCACTTCAGCTAGCTGCCAGAACGGCGGGCAGGTTAGCCCAGCCATCTCGAAGGGACGCGGCAGGAGCTCAGGCTCGCGTCGGGGCCGTCTGTGCAAGGAAGCACACCGGGGCCCGAGGGGCCCCAGGCCTGCAAGGCACGCGCCTCGTCAGGCAGCACTGCGGGTGCGTAACTTCTGAAGGATGTGTTTAGCTCCTCCTCCTCAAACTGAAAACATATTTGCACATGCAGCTGCTGATGTGCCCTGCACATTACACAGACAACAGGTTATAATGAACTGGTATATACTGATGGGACCAGACCTCCCAAAGTGAGCCAAGGATGTATTTCAAGAAGTTAGAGAGAGTGCTGGGTATCGAGATCTTCCTAGACTGGACAGCACACACCAGCTGCAGCAACTGCCAGTGTTTTTCACCACTGAGYGCTCAAAACAGCTATCAAATAGGGTTCGCTGTTTTTGCCTTCTCCCGTTTATGGATAAACTAGAATGGGGGAAGTAGACAAGAAGCTTTATCACTTGATCAGTGTTGATGAGTATTAAATCCAAGTACCTGTAAGGTCTAGGAAAAGGAAGAAAGCAACTAACAGGAATCCTGACAGAAGCAACTCTACTTTTATGTAACTACTATTGGGACTTAGACAGTGAAAGGGATCCAGAGTAAGCATTTTACGGTGATTACGGTATCGTTTTTATACACCATGGCAATGCATACAGTACTTCACAGACACAGTAGAACGCCGTCCCTGCCCAGAGAGCTTACAACCTAGGMGCAGCAGCACAACCAGAGAGACCACAGCAAGGTGGAAGAAAACACAGAGTAAAGAAGTACAGCAAACAGGATCATTATTTGTTTCCATTTCACCGAGGTAGGATTTTACACAAGACAACAGCAAATGCAGACAAAGGAGAGCAGCGACAGCCCCCTGGGACACAGCAAGGTTCTCCCTCATCCCAGAACCACAGCTGCTTCAGGAGGCTGGAAGCCAGGCCACCGCCTCCTTCCACCAATACTTCTCCCCTTCCCGAGAGCCAGCCCTCGGGCCTGGCCAGGCGGGACAGGGGCTGAGCAGCGCACAGGACTCCCGAGGCGGCGCGCACACGTGCGGCGAGCGCGCCGGGCACCGAGGGACCGTGCCTGCCGAGGGAAAGCATGCTGCCGGGCAGCGCGCAGGCAGCTCCCGGGGCTGCCGGAGTCGGTGACGGGACGGAGCTCCTCGGCGCGGCGGGCCGGGACCGGCGGGCAGCCACGGGCACCGGTGCCCAGCGAGTGTGGAGCGCAGGCGGCGGCGGCGACAACTCTGCAGGCTGGACGCGAGGAGTCCGGGGACACGCTCTAAGCGGGGCGGCGGCCGGGCGCCCCGCGCCCGGGCAGGCGGGTACTTACGGTGGCGGGCTGCCTGGCGGGACGCGTGGCCGTCGCTCCGTGCTCGCCGCTGGCGCGCCGGGGCCGCATCCTCATAACGGGGCGTCCCGCGCCTGGCCCGCGGGGGCCGCTGCGGAGACAGGAGGCCGTTACGGCGCGCCGCGGGGGAGGAGCCGCCGGAACGCGCGCAGGCGCGGCGGCAGCGGCGGGAGCGCGGTGCCCAGCGC